>SNQJ01S0075222.1:22142-37114 GCA_010110895.2 Picea sitchensis | reverse complement strand
AAAAGGAAAAATATCAACAAGTAAAAACCAAGAAAACTTCTGGCCTAAGCACAGATCACAAAGAGTCTCTTTAAAAATCACACACAAGCAAATTAAAATTGGACTCTCACACTTGTCTAAAAACCCTATAAAAGAAAATTTTGAGGAAAACTTCTTAATGAAAAAGAAAGCTATTGATGTGATCAAACCTAAGTTACTGACCGCTATGACAAAGACCCAAAAACCTGAGAGGTATAACTCTTGTCAAAGGAAAGGATGATTGCCTCACCTTCAACAAACGTTTTCTCCACAAGCACATTGCTAACAGTTCAACAGCAAGCGTGTGCACGCGATCTGTGTAAAGTCAGAGCGCGTGTACATGCGTGCTGGCCTTATACAAGCCGTGTGTATCTCTGAAACTCTGAGACAAATGAAAGGCCAAGAAATCTAGCCCAGGCAGAGACTACTGGTACTGAGAACCAGGATCTTTTGAAGATTCAGACACTTACTTTAATAGAAAAAAGAAAACAATTCAAGGAAAACTTCATAGAACAAACCAATCTAAGGTGAAACCTAAGCTATAGACTGCAAACAACAAAGACTAGAAAGAGTTCCAGAAAACCCCTGAGAAGGACTACTTCTAACAGGGGAGAGGATCATTGCCTCTCTAAAAGAAATTTTTTGGAATCATACATGCGACTGACACTTCCTCAGCTAGCGTGTACACGCAGGCTGTGAGAAGGTAGGGCACGAGTACATGCATGCAGACCTTATACAGGCCGCATGTACCTTTGTGGGTCTCGGAAAAGAGAAAAAAAAATGCAGTCAAGCAAAGAAACAGAGATAACTGGTATGGAAGACCAGAATCTCTGTTAGCTTAGACTTTTGCAGAAACTTTAAAAACAAGGAATGAAACCATTTTTTAAAAATACCCAAAAAATATTCTCAGAAACCCTAGAGATCCCCAATATGGTCGCCAATTCTGTTGTGGGTGAGAAATCCCTCCTACGGACTAGCACTAAGGGTTTTATCATGCATACAGAAATGACCTAAAGATTCTTACTTTTTACCATCATCCCATGCCTAGACCCTCATTACTCATATGTAAATACAAGGCTCAAGAGATTAAGTTGACGTACCTTATTCTTCGTATTTGATGTCGATCCCTTTTCACGCTTGGTCATTATTTGATTGCAACTCTCCTCCCAATGTTAACCCGCGTTCACTAAAGACAAACAAAGAACTCCACGTGCATTTGATCTATGAACTAATGGGTTAGATATTTAATCAATCATACAATCAATATTCCAATAATGACAATCTCATATGGAGGGACGGGAAAAACAATTATTTTATTAACTTCACAATGATACCTTACAATGATAAAGTCGGCTACTGCTCCTCGATCCTGGTCCTGATCTCTTCTTCCACTATCTTCCAACTGTTTTTCTCTATACTTCTCTTTGCACAAGGATGGCTAAAGGTTGGGACAAAGGGAATGCTCAATCGGGTATAGTTTCTTTACTATGATTCTCCTCCTCCAAATGGGACCCCTAACCCTTCTTTTATAGGCTAGAAGAAGCTAGGTATTTGGTCGAATGTCCGGCCATGCATGGCCGAAAGGTTTAGTTAACTTACCCAAAGCTGTGTGTTCCGTCAACAACTTTCCTTTTTTCGTGCTTTTGTAGGTACACACGGGTTGTCTTGGGTCAGCTAGCGTGTACATGCGTGGGCCTTTATAAAAGGGGTTTTTAAGAAGAGTTGTTCATCAGTGTTTTGGCAAAGAAGGAATATGAGATGGCTTGATGCCTGATAAGCATGTCTAGTGCAAATTAGGGTTATAACAACTAGTCTAGATCCATATTTTAACTCTGGATCTATCAAGCGCTAAGAGGGATCAAATATTTAGAAGTGCTAACCTTTTTTAGATGCAAAAATTTGATGACAAGTTTGCACATCCAAAGATTTGAACCCTATCAATGCTTGATGGAATCGGGGTTAAGATGGATCGAGTCTGGTATAGAAAAAATGCAATATTAATTGTTGTGGCTTCTCTCATTGGGTTCAATTTGACTCACTTGGTGACATAGTATATGCACACAAGAATGTTCTTCTAATCCTTTTGTTAATAAAAAGTAATAGGTCCAATAAAGGCATCACTTCATTTTATCAAAAGGTTGTATGACAAGTATTATATCAAGTGGAATTGCATGGCTGGAAATGTGAGATACCTCCTAAAACTAGTGAAAAGGTTTATCTATGTTAAGTTTTCAATGAAGGTATGCTCACATTCTTCTAACCATTTGAACAAAGTGTCTTTGTTCAAGAGGGTGCTCAAAGGAATGATTATTGTTGAAGTCCTAACTAAATTGCCTTTAGCAAAGAAGTTAAATACCTATTTAAGTTAAGTTAGATTATGACTAGATGTTGTTTGGATATCCTTATAGGGTTGCAATATCATTTTTAGATTCACCCTTGTGTTATCAAATATATCTTCTTCTTTCTCAAGTTGGTAAATTATCCTCTAATAATTGTTGTTTTCCTTCCGATTCCCACATTAATCAATGGATAAAATGTGTAGTGTTGTATTATTTTCCCTCTTCCCAATTAGGAATTAATAATATATATGAGCATGTTCTCCTTGTTGTTTTCCTTCCCGTCTTCCATCCATATTAAATAATTGTATTTGGAACACATGGTTGTGCAAGCAAAAATAAGGTGAAGTAGTTTTTAACAAATCCATTGCTAGTTGCCATTTTTCTTCATGTGTGAGCTATTAATAGGCAAGGGCGCCTTAAGGATACTTGTTAAACTCTTTCTTTGGGTTGGATAACCATGAAGTCATTTGGGTATTCCCACGTCTATTAAAATGAACACAATATATTCTAAGATATATTTGGGATATATCATATAATAATCATCCATTTGTAGGATCGTGTATGTTTGAAACACCATTGATGTTTGGTTTGATTCTTTTAATTTAACTTATAGGATATGTGTTATGTAATAATCACCATGTTGTTGTTTTCTTTCATTTTGATTCATTATGATAGACTTAAACATCTATGTGATTGCCTAGAGATTGTGATGAACATTGATGTTTTCTTGATGATTTATTTAGAATTAAATGTTCATGATAATGGCTATGTAATATTGGAAATCTTAAATGATGATTTAGTTTGATTAGTCATTATGATAATGAAGTTGATATTATATACACTTGTTGAATAACATACCTATTGATGTACTTCATGTTATGATGTTATTGATTTATGATGATGATGTTGCATATACATTGGTATTTTGGAAGGACTAATATGTTTCAGGTTGAAAAAATGATACAAAGACTAAGAAATAAACTCAAGATTAGGGATCATCACTCAATGAGGATGACCATTGTATCCTAAGAGCTTAGGAATCCTCGGGGAAGGAAAAAAAACTTGAGAAAATGACCTCTAAAGTTAACTTGAGTAAAAAGAGAAAAGGAAAAATGTTGTAATTTACTTTTACCTTTATCTTGACACTTGTAAATTCATTTTTGAGTCCAATTTCACCCTTGCATGAGAAGGGGGAAGGCCAAGAGCCAAATATTAGGATTATGTTACATTGGGAAGTATTACAAAAGAGGTTGTCTACCATGCAAAGGGTTTCACTGGGTGTTGAGGAAATGTTCTAAGATTTTACCATTGTTTTGCTAGAACCTTTGATAGGAATTTTGTACTTGGTAGAGTAGATTATTAGTTTCTCTAACTTGGTCTGAGTGGAACAAGAGACTATAAGTGTACTTCCATCGATGGTTTAATAAAGCATAGTTTGTGCCTGGCTACTTGTTTTATTCTTTTTGAGCCCTTGGGACACGACTATTGAGTGTGACTTTGTACACTAGGAGTGAGGGTGGTAGTAATATCCTTGCAAAGGGGAACTAATTCCATGTGTGGTTGAATTAACTAGATGTGAGGGTGGTAGTAAGACCCTTACACACTATACCTTGAAAGGTTTTGGGAGTGTTGTAGATCAAGAACCTTTCCACCACAACGAGGTTAATCAATTGGGGGCCTAATCTGTGTTATTCCTTTAGAAAATTGTGAATTACTTATAGAGAGTTTATGTGTGCCCTAAACCTCCTCACCTCATTGAGATTGATCCTCGATTTAGGGGAAACACCTGTGAAGGTAGTTGCATTGGTTGGGTAGAAAAATGACCTTTGGGTGCATTTCTCTTTGTTGATTGACAATTGGTCTGTGGGATTCTAGAGTATTGTTGGATTGGTGCTTGGAATTTAATGAGATAAAGGTTACATGTTATTTTTATCGTGTTTTCATTGTGTATTGTTGGTTATATTGATTAAATTGTACAATGGTTATATGTTTTCAGGGGTCATGGCATACCTCCTTATTCTATGTGTTTGTTGGATATAGTTATGGATCGTTGATTTAGATCTAGTTTATCTTGATGTGCAAAAGTCTTAAATGAAAAAAAATAATAATTAAGGTAACACCCAAATGGGCTATTACAAAGTGGTATCAAATCCCTAGGTTTCCACAACTTGGAGCCTTTGGGGAGATTGAAAGATCGATGAAAACCCTACTTGTAGTGATTTGACCTAAGAACTTGGGATACTAAGGTACTTAAGAATGGAGATTTAAAATGAAAATAATATTTTTATTTTTTACTAATTGAATAATGGAGTATTAGCTCACTAATTATTGCATGATAACTATTTTTTTTATTTCTTAGATTGTCTTTAATTTCCAATTATCATTATTATTATTAGTTAATTAGTCTATGAGTAGAATTATTTATTTTTCCATGAATTTACTTTAGTGTAAAGTTATTGATTGAAATTTAGATTCCCTGTTATGGTTATTAATAACCCACATTGTTTTGATCATTCAACTTGCATTTACTTCCATTCATTTGAATCTTGCATAAATAAAATCAAATCAGCGAGATAATAAAACAAATAACCATAGAAGCTTGCATTTACTTCCATTCATTTGAATCTTGCATAAATAAAATTAAATCAGCGAGACAATGGAACAAATAACCATAAACCTTATAGAGTATTCAAAGAACCATAAGCCTTTTTAATAAATTCTATCTAACACTTTTTAGCTATAAAAACAAAATATTTATTTATATATTATTATTTTATCTAAGTTTAGATTTCACTTGAAAAAAGCTATATATATAGTGCATACATTAAAACCATCAATAGATTGAAGTCCAAATTATTTTTTTTCAAAATATTATTATCAAAATACATGAATGCATTTGTTAGTCAAATAGAAAATTGACATTGTTCTTTTCATCACAAAAAGAGGATAGATTGAAGTCCAAATTATTTTTTTTCAAAATATTATTATCAAAATACATGAATGCATTTGTTGGTCAAATAGAAAATTGACATTGTTCTTTTCATCACAAAAAGAGGATAGCTACATTCATTGAAAAATAAATGGAAATATATATATTTTGTATTGTTTGAATAGTAGGTAAACATGCATTGTTTTGTTTCATTTACAAAAGAAATAGATATATAGAAAATATATTATTTTTAAAGGGTAAATAGAAGTGTATCTATTTAATAGAAGTTTGACATTATATAAAAAAAACAAAAATACTTATGGTAACAAAGTTCATATGGTAAATAACATAAAAAAAAATACTTATAGAAGTTTGACATTATATAAAAAAACAAAAATACTTAGGGTAACAAAGTCCATATGGTAAAGAACATAAAAAAAAAAATACTTATGGGTAGCAAAGTCAATATTTTGACTTGTTTACAAATTTAAAATCTTGTAACCTTGCTACCACAAGAAAAAACCCTTAACATGACATTGAAGATGAAACCCTATCCAGATTAAAAAAAAAAAAAAAACCTAGACAAAGAAAGAGAAAATGGTTACCTTTCCTCTATCATAAGCCTTAATTGTCTTGGTTGCATAACCTTCTCCAGAGCAACTTCAAATGTCATACTTGAGCCTTGTTTAATATTCGTAGGGTATTGGCAAAGCCTCAAACTTTAGCCTACTCGTGGAAACTTCCCATGGAATGCCCGTCAAAATCTTCATGCGCATTGGTCTCTCCCACAACCCTCATGACCTCCGAACAAACAATGGAAACCCCAAGCAACTCATTATGCAAATTAATGATAAAAAAAAATCATGGATAAAACATTCCTAACACGATTTTTCATATTCCTGATAAATTTTGAATTTTATTTCATCTAAATAATGTTGATTTTATTATTATTACTATGACACTGTAAGAAACACAATTATTTTAATTATCAACTCCATTTCTTATTGATGTATAACTGACATTGATTGAATTCTGTTGTTATAGGAAATTTTTTGTAGAATTAATTGTCAAGCTTCCATTGTCATGGTATAATTCCAATTCAGGTTTATTGACAAATTTACTTTGTAAATTAGTTAGCTTGATATTATCATATGATTTTAATTTTAATCATCGCAATAKATATCATTTAGCAAGAATTTAGATTGTTTTTATTGTTAAATCCTCTATATCAACATACACACACTATTTATGTTAGTAAACAAAACATTCCCGAGGATACCCTTTCATATATGTTTGAGCACAAGGTTCATGCACCATTAGTGGCATCCTAGGGAATCAATGTATTTAAAGATCAAATAGTGGTTGGGAAATAAGGAGACCATGCCCTAGTGGATGAGATATAAGGTTCTAAGTAAATATTTTCGATATTCAAATCCTCTGTCATTTGTCCACAGTTGTGAACTATCAGAGGAACCAAGGTTTATCCCATTATGCTCCACATGAAATACAAGTGAGCCAATATAGAGACTAAATCGACATCACTGGAAAGTATGAAAACTCTAGGTGGAGTGCATTTAGATGCAATAAATATAGAATGGACTTACACTTGCACCCAAATCACAGAACCCTCACTTATGACTTATGAGACTTCCTATTGTACAGATAGAACTAGGTATACTCTTATTGATGACTTTTGAGCCCTTCTATTGTACATATAGAACTAGGTATACCCTTACTGATGAATTATGAGCCCTCCTATAGTACAAGTAGAATTGGTTATGCCCACTTCTAGTTTGTGAACTTAGAGTATGAGTTGGGGGACTAAATGAGGTCATGTTCCCCTTAGTGACCATCAAATCCATGAGGCATTAGTTGCGAAGTGTAGACCTTGAAGAGTCAATTTAATGAGTGGTCCTCCTACCTTTGAGAAATCAAGGGTATGTTAGAGTCCTTGGGATCCAAGATAGGTAATCAGGGTGAGAAACCATTAGAGGAATACAAACATAATCAAAAGGAGTCCCTTTTATGTCTCACAAATTAGGTTATGAATTGAGGAAGAAGAAGGATTCAACATTAATGAGATCATTAGAAGAGGCAATGAGGCCAAAGTATGGTTGGTGAACATTGAGAGGCACATGATGTTGTATGATTTCAATGCTTTGGAAAAGATCGATTTTTCCATATACTAGTTGATTGATGATGCAAACCTATGGTGGGACCATCTCAAGCAAAAGGAAAAGGTGGGTGAAGAGCACCTAAGTTCGGATTGATTCAAGACTCACTTTGAGGAAAAGTACCTTGGTGAGATGTACTATTGAAAGAAGGAGAGTATTACTCACTCAAGAAGAGTAGTATGATAGAGGAAGAGCATGAACACAAGTTTGTAGAGTTGGAAAAATATTCCCTTAAACTTAGTGAAGAGTCTTGAGTGGGAAGATTATTGGAGGAATCAGGGAGATTTTCAGACATAAAGTTATAACATTCATTCCAAAGACCTGATCAAAAGTAATGTAKAACACTAGACTATGTGGAGTTGAGGCCCGAAGGGAGAAGTAATCRAGTGGCAAGCTTAATCGAAGGATCAATAACCAGAAGACTTGGAGAAGGAAGCATGATTAGCAAAGTTTCAATCTATCCCCACCACCTAAGTCTAGGAAAGAAGAAAAAGTTCATGGAAATGTAGGACTTTTTCACTCAGGAATAAAATGTTTTCAATGTGGAGAGTATAGGCACAAATCCTACAAATGCTCGAAAGGGAAGAACCAAACCAAAGGAGTTGTGAACCATTTGGAACTGGAGGAAACTATGGGATATGTAGTAAGAGAAAAGATTTATGTAGTAGTGGAAAACTAATAGGAAAAGTATAAAACCTCCCTCATCTAGGCCAGAGGTATTATTTCTAATCAACCCTTCACTTTCTTGATCGAWACAAGAAGTACCCATAGTGTCATATCCCCTATAGTGGTGGCCAATTGTAAGCTAAGCATCAAGAAGYTCCAAGATACAAATGGAAAATGTTGCTAAGAAATGGATTAGTCAAGCAATTAATGGATGCATGGTAGAATTGGGAGGATGGAGCAATGGAATATGTTTCCATGAGTTGTCCTTGGGAGCTTATGATGGAATAATATAACAAKATTGGTTGGAACTCCACAAAGCTATRGTATACTATTATGAAAATAACATTGAATGTGTGGAAAATAAGGGAGTAATTAGAAGCATCAAAGGAGAAAAGACTCTCATAGTATTCAGGAAAATATCATCCATGCAAGCCAAGAGTAGTGTGTGCAAGGGATGTAAAGGATACCTCATTCATTACATTGAAGCCACAGAAGAAACAAGCATAGATGCAGGACAACTATCCATAGTCAAATAATTTTTGGATGTATTCTCGTAAGAGTTACCAAGCTTTCCGCCCATCAGATAAGTGGATTATAAGATAGATCTAATGCTTGGAGCAACCCCTATATGAAAGTCACCTTATAGGTTGGAAACTAATGAGTTGGGAGAGATTAAGATGCAACTGCAAGAATTGTTGGATAAATAATGCATATTCCCAAGTGCCTCATCATGGGGAGCTCTTATGTCGTTTGTCAAGAAGAAGGATGGAACATTTTGAATGTGCATTGATATAGGATGTTGAATAAGATAACTATCAAGAACAAGTATAATTTACTCAGTGCTAATGATTTATTTGATCAACTTATGGGAGAAAAGGTATTCTCAAAGTTGGATTTTAGATTGGGTTATCACCAAATCAAGGTTAATGAAGTTGAGTTGATGAACTTTGACATCCCACATAGTGCCCTAAGAACTTGATATGGGTACTATGGGTTCTTGGTCTTACCCTTTGGATTGAAAAAATCCCTTGTAATATTCATAATGTTGATGAATGATGTATTTTGGAATTATCTTGACAAGCTTGTGTTGGTATTCATCGATGACATCTTGGTCTATTCTAAGAAAGAGGAAGAACATTAGAAGCACCTTTAGTTAGTGCTACAAAAGTTGCAAGAGCACCAGGCGTAAGGCTAAGTGGAATAAGTGTGAATTACTCAAGAAAGAGATTACTTGGGAACATTGTATCAGAAGGACTAAAAGTGGACCCCAAGAAGATAGAACCATATCTAATTGGAGAACACCAAGGAATGCAATTGAGGTAAGATTTGTTCTAAGATTGACCAGCTACTACCAAAGGTTTTTTATAGGTTTCTCGAGGATCTAAAACCCATTGTCAAAGTTGTAGGTTAAGGGAGTTAAGTTTCTCTATGCAACCCTTCATAAAGAAATATTTTAGGAACTTAAATAGCTACTCGTGTTTGTACATGTATTCATACTTATTTTAACAATGATTTATTAGTATACATTGATGCTAGTAAGGAATACAATGGGGGATTGTTCATGTAGGAAGGAAGAGTAGTGAGCTATAATTCAAGGAAGTTGAATGTTCATGAAAAAAAGTACTTGAATCATGATTTGGAACTCCTCTCAATAGTGCATGCCTTGAAGGCTTGGCGACGTAACTTGATTGAGAGAATATTTCAACTATGGACAGATCATGAAATCTTGAAATACTTGCAAAATCAAACATAGTTGAATGCTAGGTAGTGGTGTCCGGTGGAATATATGAGTAACTATGGCTATGACTTGGTGCATATAAAAGGAAAGGAAAATCTCATGACCTATTGGAACTCCCTTCTGAATTGGGATAACTAGGAAGTATGACTAACTCAAGAGCACAATTTTTTGAAAGAAATTAAAAATACAATGAAACAAGTTTAGAAAAATCTAAAGATTTCTCAAGACCAACAAAATAACAATGCAAACAAAAGAAGATAAAAACAAAGCTTTAAGGTTGGAGAAAATGTGTCTCTTAGAGTTAATCCAAAAATGAGTTATGTGTGCCCGAGGAAACGGAAGAAGCTAGCACTGAGATATTGTGAACCTTTTGAGATCTTTGCATAGATGGGTGTCATTACTCACAAACTGTCCTTATCACTGCATGTGAAAATTTATGATTTTTTTCATGTATATTTGTTTAAGAAATATGTACCTAATTTCATTCATGTGTTGGACTTTGATGTTATACAGATGAAGGAAAATAGAGAATTTTTTACTGAGCCTCTATCAATTGTCAACAATAAACAATAGCATTTGTGTAATAAAGTAATAAATTGGATCAAGGTCTACTAGTATCACTACTCATAAAATGACGACACCTAGGAATTGGAATCATAAATGAATATTATTGATCCTCATTTGTTTGATGATGACATGGCACCAAGGCCTAGCCCTTTTTAGTTTGGGAGGATTGTAACACCCCTGATGTTTGGATTGATGATTTAGTTTGAGTGATAGGAGATGGTGTTTTAGACTCATAATCCCCTCATTGTTTGCTTCTATTGATGATTTATTATGATAAACCTAGGCATCTATGTGATTGCCTAAATTGTGATGAACATTGATGTTTCCTTGTTGATGATTTATTTACAATTAAATGTTCTTGATAATGGGTATGTAACATCAGTAATCTTAGATGATGACTTAGCATGATTTTCCATTATGACTATGTGGTTGATATTATATACACTTGTTAAATAACATGTCTATTGATGTACTTCATGTTATGATGTTATTGATTTATGATGATGATGTTGCATACATATTGGTATTTTGAAAGGACTGATCTATTTCAGGTTGAGACACTAATGGAAAGATGAGGAAATGCACTCAAGGGAAGGGATCATGACTTAATGAGGATGACCACCATATCCTAGTGCTTAGCAAGTCTCAGGGAAGGGGGCGAGGGCTTTAAAAATGACCTCTAAAGTTAACTTGAGTAAAAAAGGAAAGAGGAAAGGAGTTGTAATTTACTTTTACCTTATGTTTAACACTTGTAAGTACACCATCAAAACCAAGTTCTCCCTTGCATGAGAAGGGGGAAGGCCAAAATCCAAATCTTGGAATGATGTTGCATTGGGAAGGATTACAAAAGAAGTTGGATGCCTTGCAAAGGGGCTAGTTGGCTCATGAGAAATGTTATAATATTTTACCATTGTTGTGCTAGAACTTGTTATTGAAATTATGTGCTTATTATGACAAATTGTTAATTTCCCTAACCTAGTTTAAGTAGAGTAAGAGGTTGGGAGTGTACTACCATTGATGTGGTACTAAAGTTTAGTTTGTGCTTGCAGGATACTTGTTTTATTCTTTTTTTTGGCTCTTTGGGATGCCACTATCGAGTGTGACTGTGTGCACTAAGGATGAGGGTAGTAGTAAAATAATTGTAGAGGGGTGCCACTCCTAAGTGTGGTTGCAATTACCAGAGGTGAGGGTGGTAGTAAGAACCCTGCACACCCTACCTTGCAAGGTTTTGTTAATGTTGTATATATGGAGCCTCTCCACCACACTGTGGTTGATAAATTAAGAGTTTGATATGTTATATTCTTTTGATAAATTGTGAATTAATTGCATAGAGTTTTTGTGTGCTCTAAACTTCCTCACCTCATTGAGTTTAAGCCGCGTTTGTGAGAAAACATATTTGAAAGTAGATGCATTTCTTGGGTGGAAAATCGACTATGGGGTGTGATTTTCCTATGTTCATTGGCAATCAGTTCACGAAATTCTAGAGCATTGTTGGATTAGCACTTGGACCACAATGAGATAAGGGTTACAAGTATTTGTTATCATGTTTTAATTTTGTATTGTTGGTTATATTGATTAAATTGTGTAGTGGTTATATGGTTTATGAGATCATGGTATACCTCCTTATTTTGTGTATGTTGGATATAGTTATGCTATGTTGATTTAGATTTGGTTTATTTTATTGTGTTGTAGTCTTAAAAGAAGTAAGAAAAAATAATAATAAAGAAAAAAAAAAAAAAATCAAGGTAACACCCAAATGGGTTGTTACAATGTTCTCTTCAAACTCAATGTTAAAAGATACATTGTCCTAACAATAATATTAATAATGGCACAAAGGTTTAACAATACTTTTTGAAGGAGTACTCCATTCATCTTCACATCCACTGGAGGTTTGTTATGACCATCATTCTTAGGGAAATCATAATCCCCCTTAATTATGTTAGTTGTGGTTCCAACAACATGGACAATAGATGGATCCTTTTGTCTCTTCTTCATTATAGGATTTTCGAAAATTTGGTTTCATGTTCTGGCATATATTCGTGTATTTGCAATGTCTTTGTAGACAAAATGGACACTAAACTATACTAAGAATTAATAATAATATAAATAACAACAAAATGAAAGAGGAAGGGTTGGGGGCACTTGCACACAAAGGGTTGGGGTCACTTGCACACCAAGCGTTGGAATGCACCTACAATTTTTAGAAAGGAGGAAGACGTCCCCATGAAAACTTACACATAAGAAAGTAACAATATTGAACTGATTGATAATAGAATTGAAGTTACAAGATTTTATTACAACTCTTTTAATAACATCTCTCAATTAACATAGTGGTTAGTCATTAATGCATATAACTAACACCTACCCACTAACCTAGTGATGACTCATTAATATAAATAAATATCAACTAAATTAGTGATGGGGAATTAATGAGCTTACAAACAAAACAACTTATGTACAAAATACGTTGTGTATAGGTATACAACATTATCTTTGATAGCTTGTATCAAGGGAATTTTGATGTGATGATTTTGTAGCTCATCAAAAAAGTTCAATTCAGATTCTTCTAACTCCCAAAAATGATATCTCAATGTAGGTGAATCTTCTTCAATAGGATGGACTACTTCCTTTTTAATTCCTCTTACACTTTCTTCCATTTTCTATTGTTGATTTTTTATTTGTTGTAATATAACCTCAAAATTGGAAAGAAACAAATAGACATTTAGGGAAAATATCAATATCATCTTGTATAGTGCCTCTCACTTTGAGATATTTTTGCTAGCCTTCGGGGTATTTCCTAGTGATTTGAATAAAAAAAAACTTCAATTATATCCTTAAAAAAGGCTGCAAATCTATAAAAGAACTCACAAAAATCTAAAAAAATTCTCTTGTATATGCCCTTAAAACACTTGAAATCAGCAACCAAACTTCATATTTAGACATAAGAATGCTATTGTTTACCTTTCTAAATCTATAAAGTACTTCAAATCTGTGACAAAGAGTTGTAGATTTGTAAGTGAAACACTCAAAATAGAAACAAATATTTTTTTTTATGTATTTTTCATTTAGTGCCTTTTATCTAATGGGCATGGGAAGAAATTTTAGAATAAGTAACTGGCCACCAAAAGAGTTTATTTCTTCATTTCAAAGTTGTGTATATGAGGTCTAACAATACCAAATTGACATACAAAAAGACTTACGGGGCATAAATCCACTACACATGTATTTCACCCTCATAGTATTCAAGAGCAAAGTCATGTGAATACTATGCAATCAAATTCGACACTCAAGCACGAACTAGATCAATATTTAACATGAACAAGAACCAAAGAGTGGAGTATGGAAGACGAAGAATAAGAAGTGAGAGGACTCTAGAATCACCAATCAATTGTTATCTCTTATTTTTCCATATCTTATACACGAGGATGGATCAATACAAAGAAAATATCCAATAGTGCCATGCAAGGTCACCTCCAAAACCCTAAAAGCATGCTAAAATTGTCCACAAGGTAAGTGCCTCGCTTTTGGGTGGTTTGATACTCACCCAAGTACGCCAAATTCAACTAAGAGAAAGTGCCTAAGATGTCTCTACAAATAAAAACAATCTAATCAAATAATATCTACCTCGAAAAAAGCAAAAGGATCCTCCAAGTGATTTGCCTTGTCTACCCTTGAATAGGAAAGATTAACATGATATAGAATATCCCACCACTAAAACTTGATGCATGAGTATCCAAGAGGATGGTGCATGGCATACTAACATATAAAACTTGAAACTACAAAGAATAACACCAAAACTGGCCCCAAAAAGTCATTGAGACGCACCAACTTAGCTAAGAATAAGAACTAAAAAACATAAAAATATGTGACATGAATCTCTCAAATAAAGACATTCAAGTTGTGCTACAAATATCACTAGGAAAGCTTCCAAGAATTTCACCCTCAACTCAATATAACATAGAAATAATTATGAAATAAACCTCCACCAAGCTCCCATTGTATCCTCATGCACAACACCCACCATTGCCTAGAATAAAATTGAAATTGGATAAGATAAGTATAAAGTAGTTAAGTTTTACATCCACCATTGTTGAAAATAACTCACGCGATTGCTAGAAAAAAAAAAAACTAGAAAATAATGATGAGAATATAACTAATGCATCATCATCATCAAGTTGGGTGCCCCCTTTGACCAAATTTATACTCCAAATATGCTTCCTTATACTAAAAGAGCAATCATATAGCATTGCAAAAAACACATGCATGCTCACAAGTGAAGCAGTCCTCCCCTCTTATGAATAAACCTCATCCCTCATCCAATTAAACCAAGCACGTGATAATATGCCATGGAAAAATAGAAAAGCATATCTTGACTCATCTTGTGAACTAATCACCCACAAAGTAGTGTTTATAGAAATTTAAAAATAACCCCAAAAAACCTCATCTATTAGAAACAAAATCTATGTATCCAAATATACAATATTTTTCTCAAAAAAAAAACCTCATCTATAAGAAACAAAATCTATGTACCCAAATATACA
>SNQJ01S0075220.1:12905-37184 GCA_010110895.2 Picea sitchensis | reverse complement strand
CGTGTGCATTCTTGTTCCTAATAATGTGTTCCTAAAAAAATTGAAATAAAAATAGCATGCACGTGCTTTAGGAATGCATGCACGTTCCTAAAGTGTGCATGTTCCTACTCCTAATAACACGTGTGTGATTTATTTGTATTTCAATTTTTTTAGGAAAGCGTGCACGCACCTGTTCCTAATAACATGTGTGTGCTTTAGGAACGTGTGCACGTTCTTAAAGCACATGCATTATTTTTATTTCAATTTTTTTAGGAACATGCACACGTTCTTGTACATGTGTTTCTCAGGAACGTGTGCACGTTCTTGAGAATGCACGGGTTCTTGGGAACATTCCTACGTGGCTTGTTGCGTTGAGGTTCGGGGTTGTCGAACCTGTTACATCAAGAATGCGCACACGTTCTTAGAAACACACATGCATTTTTGCTCACTTTATCGTCCACCAACTTCGTGCACTCACCAAAACATTAAGAGGGAGTGTTATAATTAATGTTTATCTTATTGTATAGTTTAGCAGGTTGTTAGATAGTTAGTTGTGAGAGTGATTCTCTCTAACTAAGTCTCTTAGTTTGGTGTATGGTTGAGATATTCTATCAACCTCTCTAGAATAAGTTAGATGTAATAACAACTTGTAAACTCTATATAATGGAGTCACACTTTATTGTATTTGTATTCATTTTTTCGTAATAGATTATTATTGTATGTAACAATGTCTACTCTCTCATATTTCATGCAATCTTTGTCTATCCATAAGCTACTTTTTAACATGCTAAAAAGGTTTATAGATCCAAAAGTTAATCTTAAAAAAGTTTATAGATTTAAAAATTAATTTTAAAATCCTTAACTTTAAGTTTAAAATTAACTTTAGAGATTTGATATAAAATATTTAAATCGTTCTATATATATATCTAGCAATAGATAGATTATAGTCTCTTAGATCTGATAACAATTCAGATTCAACCACCTATAATTCAATTACGACAACATTCAATACTACTGCGCAAGTTGAATATTGCAGTAAGTAAATTATAAGCTATCAGATTTGATAATAATTCAGATACAACTTATAATTTAATTATGGCAATATTTAATACTGCTTAACAGGCTGAATATTTACTGCCCATCATACTCATATCGTATTGCATGAATCCTGCCCATTATTATGACCGTACTTGCATACGTCACAAAACCCATACAATCCCCGTACCAAACATTTCTCATTTACCAGTCTTCCGTTGTTTGGAGGCTCGTGAGTATAAATCCCATCACTAGAAGGGATCCCACATCCACGTAAGACGTCCGACTGTCGTCTAATTTGATAAAATATGATCTCAGCACAAACTTTATCCACCCAATAGTTAAAACTTTAAAATGAGAAAAAAGTTTATGGATCCAAAAGTTAACGAGTGCGATATTATCATGATGTGCCCATCCTTAAAGTTATTATTATCATGTACCCATCCAAAAGTTAATACTTAAAAGTAACTTTAAAGTAAACTTGAGAGATATTATTATCATGTGCCCATCGTATCGCATTGCCAATTATTATTGTTCTGGTATTTCGATCTCTCAAGATGTTTCTGGGCCGGGTATCAGTGTGGCCAAGAAAATTTAAATGATGGTTATGGGTTATTCATGTTTTCCAGTTTAATTAAGTTTTTAAATGAGGTTCGTGTGTTTTTCATTTTAAGTTTTATGTAAATTTATAAATGTTAATTTTTTTTTTTATATTATTATATATCAATTTTATTATTATAATTTTTTCATTTTTTTTTTAATTTTGAGTATAGAATTTTGGATAGAGAAAATGTACAGCTGACTTGGTAGACTTTGTTCTTATAATTTTAATATGGTCTTTAAATGATAAAGACCATGAAAAAAATTGAGAGAATACATAAATTTAGAAAAAAGTAAAAATAGAATGATTGTAATTATGACAGAGAATTAAAAACCAAAGTCTAGACTTTTATTGTTCAACTCGCTTCCTCCATAATCACACTTACTACGTTAAGATTTTAACTCTTATCTTGTTGTATCTGCTGCCCTGAGCCACCATCACTATCATGTAACCTTGCCAAATGCATTATGGTATGGACGACTTATCCATACCATTACTATACACCTATGACAGGTTACCCAAACCATTGAATATCAAATGTACCATTTGATCATTTTTATACCTATCATTTTATCTGGTCATATTTGAAGTACCAAATTTACAATCAGTGATCAAACTTTATATTTTCTAATTCCAATGCCATTTTAGTTAAAATTATAACACATGGGAGAGAAATAACAAGTTTGATAGACACTATTCAATGCACCTCCATGTAATATATACATAATTAAATTGTCTTGGTATATATGCCATGATATATAAGAGAGTGTAAAAACCCCCTGGAGAACAATAACCAACCTTCTAAACAACATTCAATGCTGCAATAGTAATATATACACCTATACCAAGATGAGATCACCTTAATATACACATAGTGTATATTGCTCTCCATAACACATGAGGCTACACGGGGACCACCAACAAGTACCCACAGAGGGGGGGAATTCTTACTATTTGATCTTGTCCTTGTCGTTCACCCACCTCCTCCGTCTTTTGTACCATCGGCGGACGATATCACTCCTATAAAATCACTTCATTACTTTCCTCTCACGATTCAAACTCAATTCCCCATTCTCGTGATCAAATATCATTCATAGATATCTCTGATTTTGTCCATAGTTACAACTATTAACAAATTTTCCAACTTATAATTACTATTTACCCATTCTGCAGTTAACTTAGCATCACTCATTATTAAACTAAAGTTTATACCTCTTTCCATTGCAATTTTTAACACAAACCAAAATGTATATATCTCTCTGTTTTTTTACGAGTAATATAGTCATCTCTAATAAATATAATACTTCAATGCAACAACATGGTTGTCCCTAATGAACGTAATACCTCCATCAAAATAGCTCCACGACATTGATTTATCATTCTCAGGATTTTTCAATTTTTTTAACTGTGTCTTCTTTATTGGTTTAGAAAAACCTCCATATGCATATCTAAACCTGATGGGGTGAAAGACGCCGAGGATACATAATCCATTGATTCCTCGTCTAGTCACGTGACAGAATGTAATGCATTTGACTTGCTGGATTTCATTTCTTTATTCGTTGATTGAGTAGTTAAGGCCACTTTTGATTGTACATGCGATTACTTTTCCAAACAAAAGTTGCATGGCAGCGTAGTCCCTGCCAGGTAATGCAGTAAATATATCTAATGCAATACATATATTTATTGGATATCGCATAAGATGGAAATTGTAACAGAATGTGTTCATACTACTTATAATCCACCTCCTCAGCATTCAATACTGCGTTACTTACAAGTTGTGAGACTTCAATGACCATTCGGTTATTATACTGACCATACACCATGGCTCCCACCAACCATACTCATTCGTATGTTTGCGGGCCCAATGAATTTTTCTAGGGTGCCTGGATTTCTGGGGTTGTCGGTTTGACCTTGGTTCTGTTAATGAAAACCATGGTCAAACATCAAGATAGCAGTTCATCAAGCTAGACCTGATTTTTAATCTATGCACCTCTTTTTTAATTATTAAAATTTATGGTGCGAGGTTTTCTTGTGGGGAGAAATAATAACATAAATTAATAGACGAGACGTTTGCAGACAGAGATCAAGAAAAAAGTGATGGAAAGGTGCACCTCTACAGTTCAAGTTTTTCACCAATCATAATTTTAAAAAATAGTTTAATTTAAGAAAAATAAATAAATATATATATATATAGATATATATATATAACAATGTTATACTTTGGAAAACTGTTTAAATTTATAGTCAAACTACTTAGTCAATGAAATTAATGTGAAATCAATAACAAACTCATTGCTATAGTCCTGCTTTGGTAGGGACTAATAAGTTTAGCAACTAGTCCAACCTACCTTAAATTAATTAAAGTTGAATTTTGAAATTGATAAAGTTGACATACATTTATATTTGTGGCTGGAACGCTCAATCTCCTGTGTTGATTTTGTATACAAAATGATTCTATAATTGAACCATGAAACTCGTCCTGGCATTGAGAATTGCAAAACTCGACAAACTTTTTATTCATCGCGAAATCTCCACACGTTTAATGAAATATTTCACTATGGCATGCACGTAACATTCATTGGTTGACTGCAACACTCATTTGTTGATCCAAACATGAATAAAAATATGAACAATTCAATAAATAATGGATACCAATTCAATAGAATCTACCCAAATGCTAAAAGTAGGAATAAGAAGCCAATTGGAGAGCAACAGTAGTTCTCGAGAGCAACATTAGTTTTGGTGGTATATGTGCATAAAATTGTTCATGTTTGGAAATCTTAGTATTATTTATGTATAATTCGAGTGTTTTTAAAAGTTTTTCAGTGTGTTGAATCCATTTTTACATTAAAAAGAGATTTTAAAATAATTTCGTGCAAATTTATATTGTCATATTCCAGCAAAAAAAATTCTAGACACAGTTACACAACCCTAAAACTTTGTAAATATGTAAAGGTTTTTTAAAACCTGTTATTCCAATGATATTGACAACATATATTGACATAAATTCCATTGTGTCCTTCCACACCTATACTACCATCATATTGCAGTAAATACTCTATCGTTGATAGGCTTGTCAAGGAAAATGACATGGCAAATCAACTCAGCCAATTGGAGGAACCCCCACTTGCTGAAGAGGAACTTGATCAGTTCCCTGATGAGTATCTCATCAAAACAAATAGTTTAAACTTGCCAAGAATTTAGACATGCATTAGTGGGTCTCCATTTTCCCAGATTGGGAGATGATGAATTGATAGTGAGGTTTTTGTATTCCTCCCAGTCACCAAGTGCATTTCTCAGATCAATGAGCTTGGCCTTCAGGCCTTTGCAACAGTTTGCGTGCACGGTGTAAACATCATCGAAGTCTTGGCCCCTCTCGCAGAATCCCCCAAAGTACTTGGTTTCCAGGAACATAAATTTCATACCCCTTCCAGCAAACTGCATGTTGAACTTAAGAATATTTAAGACGTCCTTCTCTTTCTGGCTCGAGAAAAAGCGTATGGATAGATACCAGTATCTGTAGAAGTTGATGGTTTGTCCATTGGAACGAACGTACATGAACCCTGTATTGGATTCGTTCTTGACATCCAAAGGGTTTCCATTGTATTTATCACAGGTGATCTGGATGTCTGCATATTTTACCAGCCTTCCCAAGGGATTTCGCAGCCACATTATGTCAGCGTCCTGCACAGCAAAACATGGCAATATATGATATATCTTCTGCAGAAGAAAACATGGAAACCTCAATATCCCATGCAAACAAAACCCTTCTCTGTTTAGACTACAATTATACAAACACAAAGATTTAATGCAACACATCTGGCTTTCTTTGTTATAATTAAAAGTAAACAAATAAAAAGGGAAGGCTAATTAAACATAAAGTATCAAAGGAAGAAGGCCCGGGCTAAAGTTATGACAGAAAATCAGGCATTAGAAGATTCAGGAAACAACTGAGTAGCACCTTGACAACTTCCTTCTAACTGTTGTATAAGTAGTAAAAAAGATTCCTCAACAAAATATATTCAGTCCATATCAGTTGGGCACTTCGGGAATGTATAAATATGGGTCAATGTTGCCAGAAGTTGAAAGCTAGTCTGACGACAAAAACTTCTTGTAGCCATTAATGCTGGTATCGATTGGGYTGTGTGTCATAAATCAATAGATGAGACATTTGCAGACCAAGATCAGGCAAAAAGTGATGGAAAGGTGCACCTCTRCAATAAGGGGTTCAAGTTTTTCATCAATCATAATTTTAAAAAATAGTTWAATTTTAAAATTAAATTAAAATATCCAATATAACAATGTTATAMTTTGGAAAATTGTTTAAATTTATAGTCAAAATGCTTAGTCAATGGAATTAATGTCAAATCAATAGCAAACTCATTGTTGTAGTCCTTCTTTRGMAAGTACTAATAAGTATATCTTCTCATCCTTACGCAAAAATTTCACTCTCTGCTGAAAATATGTTTAGTGGTTTGAACAAAGGCAACTTCAGTGATAAATGTTTATTTACCATCAAATATATAATATTTAAGAGCTATATTTTATAGGTAAATGAAATCGTATAAAATAATATTTAGTTTAACTTAATTAAGAAAATTTGCATACATTAATATCAATATTTTATATGTAAGTATAAAATAAAGGCGGTGCAGTGTATTGGTTAGCCTTGGCTCACATTCCGGACACAGTACTAAACTGGATCCGTAAGTTGGTATTTTCTTTTCTCAGTTCTGGCACAAATCATTCATCATCCTATCACCTATGCAAGTGGGAGACTTTAGCAAGGCCAAAAGTTTTAGGTGGTTGGGGGCTTAGAAACATCTATTGGTTCTCGAGAGCTTTGGCTACAAAACACTTTGGCAGATTGTTAATCCCTGGTATCTGGCAGCGGGTATTAAAAGATAAATACCTTCCTCACATTTCAGTGATAACTTGGTTGCGCACCGTTGTTCCAGTCACATCCACTGGTTCTAAAACATGGAAGAATTTGTTGAATGCTCTACCTTTTCTTGTGCACTGGCTGGCATGGAAACTGGGGGTGAGGGATTCTATTATTACTGGAAAGAATGAAATCCTGGGGATGGGAAAGGTTTCCTTTATATCTTCGAAGTTGATAATTCATTTAAATAGAAACCATGTTTATTTTCTTTATCAAGCTAGTCGGGCTCTTGCACAGGGCTTGATATGTTCAAATTGGCTTAATAGTATGGCCTTGGGCTTGGAGGGTGTTCTTGCTTCTGAATGGGACCGTTACAGATTGAGTTTGATTGGAGTGAGCATAGCTTTATCTGATAGACAGGACGACTTAAGGTGGACGGGGGGTGACTGTACTGGTCATTTAACAACCAAGAATGTATATAATGATGAGTTGTGGAAGAACAAAATTGGAGGCTGGAGAAGAAATTTGTGGACCTGGGATTGCCCTCAAAAGATAAAACTGTTTGTGTGGCTCCTCATAGAAGATAAATTGCTTACCTGGAACAATCTCCACAAGCGAGGCTGGCAAGGGCCTGGTCTTTTTCAACTTTGCAGAGGTAATGAGGATTATGATTTTCATCTCTGTGTCCAATGTCCTTTTACATGCTTTGTTTGGAAAAATATCCAAGTTCATTACAAGCTTTCCATAGGGTGGACGAGATCCACAGTGTTTGAATATTTTGAATTATGGGCTAAAAGGAACTATAGTCTCTCAACCTTGCTAGCATTTGTTTGTTGGTACATTTGGAATGAAAGGAACTTGGAACTTTTTGAGTCAAAGTCCCCATCTTTGGAGAAGGTCTTCTTTCTATCTATTGCAGTTGTGTCCTGCCATAGTCCCCAAAAAACTAAACAATCTATTAGATGTTATGTTCATATCTTGCCTCATCACAGAATCATTGGATGGTTTGATGGGGAAACTCAATTGAATGGGGAATTAAGTGGCGCGGGGGGAGTTATACAGCTCAATGAACACATAGCTTATAGGGGGACTCTCAATTGTGGTGGAGGTACAAACACAAGAGAGGAAGTCTTGGGGGCTTGGGTTGTCCTTACTTTGGCTCATAGACTTTCTATCACAGATTTCCATGTCATTGGTGATTCAAAAATTGTTATTGACTCGCTTAATAATAATGGTTCTTTGTAGGTTATCTCCATAGACTGTTGGAAAGACAGGGCAAGGGATCTCATCAAGCACTTTTTTGTCATCACCTTTGCCCATGTCTACAAAGAAGAGAATCAAGTGGCTGACATGTTATCCAAAAAGGCCCTTATAGAGCGTCCTGGAGCTATTGCATACAATCAATGGGTTGATGGTCATGAGGGACCAAGTTTTTTATTAAAGTTGTACTAGTTGATCCTGTTTGCCTCGAGCTTGTGTGAGGACGTTTTTTATGGTAGATTTTGGTATGATTGTAATGCCAAAAAATTTTTATTTATAAAAGTTCTTAACTACTTGTTTTTGTGGACAATAGCTATACTATTTTTTGGTTAGTCATCATGGTGGTTTAGTGGTATTATGTAGTCTTTGGGTTTTTTGATTAATTGAGTTGGGGGTGGAGATATCATAAGGCAAGGTCTCTGTCTGTAATAGTGTTTTTTCTTTGTAAACATATTATATATCTCAATATAATGTGCAATTTTCTTGTGGAAAAAAAGTATAAAATAAACAAATTGCATACATAAATATATCAAGTCATTGAGTACTTTAAACTTGAAATAGGGATGATGGTCCTTATAATAGTCAAAGGTAAGATAAATTTGTTTTCAAGTCACTAAGTACTTTAAACTTCAAATAAGATGATGGTCCTTATAATAATCAAAGGTAAGATAAATTTGCTTTTGATATCTAATTTTAGAAAATAAAGTTTTACAACTAATATAATGTACATAACTTTAAATATGATAATGAACATTGAGACTACTTTGAATATAATAATGAACATTGGGACGACAAATATATTGATGAATATTTGCAGAAAAAATTAAATTGCCATTGGGACGACAAATATATTGATGAATATTTGCAGAAAAAATTAAATTGCAAAGGAAGTTAAGTATACTACCAATAAAATTTTCAACTATGAAATTTATATATCAATATATTATACCACTTTAAGATTCATAAAAACATTTCATTTGCATTACAAATATATATATATATATATATATATATATATATATATATATATTTAAGCAAATAGTAAACCAGTAGTAAGAATGATTGTAATTCACTTGTAATGTAATGGTACAGAGACATCCTCACTTCAATTCTCATTCTCATACTTAAACAGTGAACCCACACATCCACTTCAGACTTGTTTTCATTATGTATGTAAGTTCAGAGCTGTTTTAGTTATGGATGCAAATGGACGAAGAGGAAGGGTGAAGGAAAAAAAAAAACCAATAGTTTAATCGTTCTAAGTTTTGGGTTTTTCGATATTTTCCCATGAAATTTATTTGAAAATTTGCGAAAATTTGTTGAAACTACAAATTTGAATGGTTCAATCTGTATAATTGGAACATCCTAAAGAGTTTTCAAGGTACTCAATCTATTTATGCATTAAAAAATAATAATAATAATAGGTCATCTAACCGAGGATGAGAATACCAACATGATACACACTTTAACGTTAGAATTATACTGACATCGATGAGTTTCAACATATTATCTGATTAATATCGAGAAATATCTTATTTATATCCACTGAGACTAATATTCAATTGACAGATACCCGGAACAACAGAAGCAATGCAATCATTGAACAAAGAAGGCCAAAAGTATCTTGCACGTAAGATATTTTGGGCAGTAGCATACCCAAAACATATGACCACCACATGCTCCTGAATGGCAATCATTCAAAACTCTCTCAGCCTCGTCAAAAGTCAAACAACGCCGAAAAGACAGAGTCAATGCCTCGACGGTAAAGAGTATCGCCGAGAATAATATAATGACGTGCTTGATAACGGACACAACGACGTTCAGCTCTAGACAAAGCAGGCCGAAAGTTTGAGTTTGGAGATATATACGATATCTCCGTACAAAATATCGTCGGTACTGATAAGGAAAAGTGATTCATCCGGTAACGAATCAACTGTTACGTTTTCCGTGGCAGAGTGGGGAAAATCACAAATTAACTCGGCAAAAACTAAGGATTTCTTTGACATGGCACGATCGAATTCCAAGTCGAACTTTTGGAGAATGACAATCCACTTGGAGTACTTGCCCCCCAAGAATTGACGTGTCAATATGTGTTGCATGGGGTTACAAATGTCAAAATCACCGTGAAGTTTTTCCCGAGAGAATATAATGATTTTAAACGTTGAACCGCCGAACAGCCACTAAAGGCCAGCCTTTCAACATGTTGGTACTTGATTCTCCGCTGATGATAGACTTCTACTCAAGTAATAGATAACATGTTCACCACGGGCATCATCCTCCTGAACAAGAAACATACCAAACATCCCTTCAGACACAACTATATAAAGAAAATAGTCTCTACTGTAATCCGGAGGGAAAAGAAGAGGAGCTTTGGTAGGAGGGACAACTTTAAAAGCTCGAAAGCTTTGTTGGCAACTTTATCCCAAACAAACTCGAACCTTTCTTTAAAAGACGAAAGTGAAACCCTGCGATCTTTC
Organism: Picea sitchensis; assembly: GCA_010110895.2. Taxonomy (NCBI): domain Eukaryota; kingdom Viridiplantae; phylum Streptophyta; class Pinopsida; order Pinales; family Pinaceae; genus Picea; species Picea sitchensis. Next base: position 26,950 of record SNQJ01S0075220.1, on the reverse strand, counting down.
TACAGAATTCTAGATGAAACGAATTAAGAAAGTTTGCTTTCCTCAAGAAACTTTGTAATCGGCTAGTTGAAGAAGGGAGGGAGGGAGATTAAGAATCGACTCAACCTTAATAAGATCCACCCAGATCCCTTGACGTGAAACAATGAACCGAAGACGACCGATCCCCTATGCAAAAGACACATTTATGAGGGTTTAAACGCACGCTATAGAACCTGACAACCATCTAAAATTGCTCGAGATGATTAGGGTGATCAACTCGCGTGAAGAATGAGCGGGCAAATCATCCAAATAAGGTTGGGTGATATGTTTTATATCGTGGAACGATAAGACATAGCACGCTGAAAACGTTCACCCGCTGCTCTTAAGACCCAAGGGGAGTTTCCTGCAGGAGAAAGTACCCCAAGGACAAATAAAATCTGTTTTATGTTGGTCCCCGGAGAGACATGTTAATTTGATTATAGCCGGAAATCCATCCATGAGAGAAATGATTTCAATCACAAGACAACATCTAATGACCGGTCAATTTAAAGGTTGGAAAATTGTCTTTCTAGAAATATTTGTTAATATCCCGAGCTAATCAACACAAACACTTATACTACCACCTTTATTATCAATCAATACTGGGTTGGAAACCCATTCGGTCAAAGCCACAGATAAATAAAATCGGCTTAAGAAGTTTTTCAACTTCGAACTTAATGGTTGCCGCCACGTGGATGGACAGATGGAGGCGCTCGGCCGCATCGGGTTTATCTCCGTGGTACGCTTTTATTCATGCATAATAGCGGTCGACACCGCATCTCTTCATAACTCCGGAAAAATATCAATGAAATTCTAAAACAAAGATAGGTGACAATCTCCGGAGAACACGGCTCCAATGTGAACATTTTCAACTATCCCAGTTTTAACTAAAATATCACCGGTATCGTGGGATAAATATTATCGAGGTTCCTCTCGCGAACACATCACGCGCGGAAGACTGGAATGGTCGCTATGATAACAACAAATGATGGAGTCGAAATCCGCTGGTAGTTTTTCAGAGTGTGTTGTTCCAGAAACAAGCAGGAAACGATGATGCCCATCGTCCTAAGGTGTATCGGCCATGATGGACATTATCATCTCATCAGTAGGAAATATCACTTGGAATGGATCATGATATGTATCACAGAGAGGAGGAGAAAAAGTGGTCCACTGAATAACTTGATAAGCTTGTTCTACCAGACTTAAAGGCATGTGGTTTTTGTAACAAAGATAATCACCAGAGTTATGTACTATCCATGGGTCATATGAATTAGGGGTTTCATGAATAGTGGTTGAGATCATGTTGATTGAGGCGATAGACGGACGTGGAACATCAGGTTTTGGGATGGGGAAGGTACTCATTAACGAAGAGTCTTTAAGAGACCGACTCCAACATCGCAACCCGGCGGTTTTAGCTATAAACCAGACGCTTCCGCGAAGTATCTACTCAAAGAAGGCAAGTTGATCAACCGGAACGATCTTTCCTTGATGAGGAAAAAAGACTACACCTAAACGTTGTTGACACAACAACCGCGATGGAATCTACCCGCCCACGGGCCAAGAAGAAGATTATAATCAGGGGAGCATTGAAAACTTCCACTTCAACTTGGACCGCCTTACCTTCGAGAGTAACCTAAGAATGAAGTAAGAACACCGTAAGGTTTAAAACCGAGCCATTGAAGGCTTTCAAAGTATTTTTTGATTCATTTAAATGAGGAGAGCCAATGTCTTTCCAACAAGTAAAAGACATTACACACCTAGAGGCACCCTCATCAACAACAGCTCGGCAAATGTTCTTGTCGAGACAATAACTCAGGATCCGAACAAGCCGCGGGGTAACCTTCGAACATGGTCTTCCAAGTCAAAGGATATCAAATTCCTCGTGACTTCAGATCATCTCCACCTATGGCTTCTCAACAGCCTTCCATTGCAGTGGCAGACAAGACCGACCTGACTTCAAGGGCGACATTGTTGAAGGTGCTTTGGGCCGATCTCTACAATGCTATAGTTCGGGTCGACGAAGATGAGGATTGAATGTCGATTTCTAAACGACACCTTCTGGTCTAGGATTGTATCAAGGTTTGATCTTTCGAGATGAAGAGGACTGCTCGATAGTGGATTCTACGAGAGGGTTGTACCAAGGAACGAGGTAAATCATCAACCTTCTCCTTAGATGGAGAATAATATTTACTTAGTTGCAATGGTAACGCATTGTTCTTAGAATCATCGGTGCACATAAAAAAATATGATGTCGTAATTATATGATTGGTCATGGATGACCAAAGAGGCCCTGCTATCGAGACCTGAAGGTTGGGACAAGATCACGGCCAGATGGTTTTGACATTCCCTGAAGGAACTTGTTGACTTCGGCATGTCTAGGGACAATCCTTTGTGTAGTGATCGTCACCAATACGCATAAGAAAGGATATTGAGGCTTTCACGCTTATCCCATCGCCGGAGGTATGCAGGTTTTGGTTTGTTCATTTTGATTATTATTTTTACTCCTTATTCTTGCCTCTCTTCCTTTCTTTGATTTGTTTTTTACCTATTTGCGTAGATTGAACAACGCTCACTTCCGACGCTTACCCATGGAGGAGCAGGAGACGGAGCATTCTTAACATTAGAAGAATTGGATTTAGGGTTGTAGTTGAAACGGAATTTGAATGGCTATGAGTGGAACCAATCAAACCATCAACAACATGAGAGGTTTTTGGAGGTTTTGGGGTAGGGTTTTTTGGAAGGATGAGGAGTGTCAGGGAGCAAGCCGTAAAGGGACCGCTTTGTGAATAAACGAGATCAAGATATCGAGCACGACTTATAGCCTTCTCCTCCGTAACAAAACCACCCATATAATGTCTTTACTACCTCGCTCACATCTAAATATTTCAGAAAACCATTCTCACGGACCCATCGGTGAGTTCAAGTTTGATGAGACAACAGTCTTCGCCTCCACTCATGTATATGGTCCGGGATGTGAGTACCTTTAGTTTGTTTAAAGAAGTTACATCTCTAGCTCCAAGATCAACGATCGCGAATCGGTAATGTGAGAAAGGCCATAGCTAAGGTGTTGAAATCAAAAAAAGAAACCTCGTGGCAATCCAATATACCACTTCTGGCAACAACCGGGTGAGGGTTCGTTGAAAAAGATGAAGATGAATGGAGTCATCTATCAGAGATTTGGATGAACACCATAAATGAAATTCATGACATGATTATCTGGGTCCTTCTGGCCATTAATTTAATTTCTAATGTCCGGATGGAAGTTTAGCGTGGATAATGGCCACCGGGAGAGGACAAATATGATCATTTAGGATCCTAGAAAAATCCGGCAACCAAAGTAGCAAGGAAAGGCAACTCACGGCTTACTTGCATCGATGGCTTTGGGTAAAGCCCCGCCGGCAAACCAAGAGAAGCCGCATGCACTTTCCATAGAGGGAAGCCCCGGGTCGATTCGAGGTGGGTGGATAGGATAAATTCTGGCGATTGTAACCTTGAGTTTGAGAGGGGACCTGAGTTTGAGTAGTCTAACCCAACCCCAAATAGGATTATACCGATAAGGTTACCAATCCAGAGGGATTACCATTGCCCCCAAGATTTTGAGGAGTTTTGTAGAAGTTGATCTTTAACATCACAATTCGAGGTATATTTTGTCCAAAAGGAAAGGTTGGTCAGCCTTCCATCAGAGGTATAATTCCACTGAAGTTGTGTGCCAACCGAGGTTGTGTAGTCACTATGGTATGTCCGGGAAAAGGAAAAAGAATCGGCACTTCACTCGGCCCACCAATCCGAATCTGTGTGTTGGGTGCAACAGTCTGAATAGTGCCACTAGGATTAAGATTACCGGAAGGAAAAGGTGGGAGTGTCGTAATAAAACGAGGAACCTCATACCCAGAAAAGGTGGACCACCTGGAGAACCGACTGATGTGTGCGGAGGTGTTGGATTGGAAACATTCAATGATGGATTCAATGCATGGTAACCATGGGGTAAATTTGGATTAACCTCAGGCATTCGATGGGTATTTATGGGAGGAAGAGTAGTTGCAATAATTCCAGTTTGGAGGCTCGTAGTATTCGTGAGGTGGGTCATCTCGGGAGGAAGAACAAATGATAAGTGGTAGTCTCTGTGTAACTCGCCTCGAGACATAGAAGTTGATTGCAAACGGGGTGACTCAGTACCAAAAAGAACTCGATGGAAATTACTGGACCAGAAAGGATCTTGGCCCAATACACCGTGAGAAGGCCCAATATTTGATTCGGAAGATGTAACAACGGTTTCCTTCTAAGGATTTAATCGCCCAACAAAGTTGTTCAATAATGCATGAACGCCATAGTCCTCTATAGTGTTAGAAACTCGAAATTCTTCTAGAGAACCAGTTCGTTCGACTTGTGGAAGAGGTGCGGTGACAACTGGAACGTCACCGGTTTCCTTTGTGGTGAAGTAACCATTGTAATTTCGCTTACGTAGGTGAACCCTTAGGTGTACCGGTAGATGAGGTTTGAGTATCGTCCAGATGTTCCGGAGATAATCCTTGCATTCTACGAGAACGCCACGGGAGCAATTGTAAACAAGTGACAAGTTCCGCGAGAAAAATTCCTAAGGTCAACTTCGAAAAAACATCAACATTCACTAGTAAAACAAAATCTAGAAGCAATCACCATGCAAACAATACCTTCTAATTCCCAAGCCACTAGTTGGTGATGAAACTAACATCGCAACAACGACGAGAAGGGGCAGGACTAGGATGGAAAAGTTACGTTGAAGACCCTCGCTAATCGCATCACTCGGGTGCAAGCTCCCACACATAATCGGGTATACCTCCAAGGAGCCCGAAAGTGAGTTTGATCAACGCCAATTCTAGGTATCGTGAAGACTTTCCCTCCACGTCACCTTGGGTAAGAACCTAGAGAGATAGGCCACTAATGTCACCATGTTCCACAGTACAACCTCGGGGAAATAGTCGCCGCCCGATCCACACTCAATGGCAGGGTATCTAGCCCAAAAACCAACTCAAAGGCTTCCAATCACAATTGTGGGTATACCTCGAAGTAACCCCCGTAATACGTGCAATATATACACCGATGTCAACAAAGCAGGTTGGTATCTCTCCTAACATCAATGCGACCTAGTGCTTAACCCTGTGTTAGAAGGGTGTCCCAAGACAAGATGTCGCCACGGAATTTAACGCTCTCTAACTCAAGATGCTATTGTGTATTTTGAGATTTTGGAGTGTGTCTCTCTTCCTACTCAGCAATCAGCCTAGCTAAATGTTGGTGTAAAAAAGAGTCCTAGAAAAGAGTTACATTAGATCAATTCTAATATACTAATGTTTCTTTAAAAGCCGTTGTTTTACTCAAAAGGTAACGTATGAAACTCATGATGTGTGACTCTCAATTCAAATAATGCAAGGATGATAATGAAATATGATTCTTTTCATTCCCATGAACTAGCAATGGGAGAGAGAGAAAATTTTCCAAATCAACTCAATACTTCAATGCAATGCACAATTTTCCGTTCAGATGTCAATGCAAACAATCATTTATCAATGAACAATCTCTAAATGTCTCTTTCCAATACTTCAATAAACTCTAAAATATGATTTTGCAATGTTTTCAAAACATTGAAAACAAAATCTGAAAGAAAACTTATTGTTCACTTTTCAAGAACTCGGATTAATAAGAAAGAAAAGAAAATCATACGTAATCAAACCACAACAACCCAACCAATTCTTTCAATGAAAGTAAAACAAAGCAAACCAATGAGTCTTCTCGCCAGTTTTTTCACGAAAATGTTCTTTCAACCACACCAAGCAAAAGAGAAAACACTAAGCACTTGACTCTCTACCAATAACTGGTTCTCAGCCAATCAGACAAACTCAACTCCAGAAGTCAGAGAAAAAGAAAATGCCAAATGACAAGAACGAAAGTCGTTACCAAGGGCAAGAAACACCTAGAAACCCTAAATCTGTTCCAGGAAGAAAACTAAGGCAAGAGATATATAAATCAATGATCCAATAAGCCAAAAGATGTAATTCAACTGTTTCCGAAAGTATAAATTGAAAAGTCAAAACTTAATTTCAAAATTTTAAAAATCTTGCTCACAGGCAAGTAAAGTTAAAATACGCGCTATGAAGATATACTCAAGAGCCACCTTGAAGCAGAAAGTGAAACGTGACTGACCCTATATGTGGTGCGAATTTGATCAATTCTCACAGTCGCCAATGAACACGCGCAGAACTACCAAGATAATAAAATTTTGAAAATGTAAGCAAAATTCAAACTAGCTTATAGACCCGGCCCTCGTGATATCCCGAGGGACTCGACACCGACAAAAAAGAAGAAAAATGCAAATAGATCAAATACGTAAAACTCAAAACCATAAAGAAAAGGGAATAGATCCCCGCTGAGTCGCCAATTTTGTTTCGTGATTAATCTGTAAGTGCAGACACAAAACGATATCCCTCGATCCACCTAGATCTGGAACAAACAGACGTAATAATACTCTTTCCCTAGATTTAGCTTATTGAATGAACTAAGGGATAAGGATTATGGACATACCTAATGAACGCTCTTAGGTCTCTCGTTGTTCCAAGCTTTGCTCCAATGCCTTTCGCTGCTCTAAATCACAATGGTACAAAACCAATCAAGTAGCGCGTGATTAATATATTCAATAGCTAGTTCATACATAAGGATCAAGGAGTTTGTAATAAAGTGACATCATCTTTTATGGGAAAGGGACATATTATCGTATTAAATTAATTGAAAGTGAAACTTACAACCCCGAGCCTGATGTTGTGGTAGATCCCTTCGATGGCTCCTAGCTCTAATAATAATACCCTGTCCTCATGCATGAAGAAAAATCAAACTTCACTTTTGATGACCTTGTTGTTGTCTCTAAATGTTGTAGCATCGTATCTTATACAGGATTTCATCAATTCTCCAATCAATCTCTTGCTAGCTTGCTTCTAACCTTTTTCCCATAAGCTATCCCCTCAATATATAGGAGAATATAGATTAGTTACTTGGATAGGAATGATCCCAAGATATCTGGAATGCCAGCACCTGAACAACCATTCGAAGCCAACTCATGTTTCTAGAAGATTCCCTTCTAGAAGGTTCAAGATTTTATCTTTTTCCTTCCTTTGGAACATGTTCGCACCCTAAAGGTTAGGTACAGTGCGAACCCTTCGCACCCCATCTTAATGTAGCCTGCGAGAATCAGGCATTCTCGCAGGCAGATATATAGGTAGCCTACGAACATCCCTTAAAAGCATGATTTCTGGAAGCAGACAAATGTAACTTTTCTCAGGAAAGTGATCTTAGTGAAGAGCTTGATTTTCCATCATCATAACATCATCACGATGACCAAAATTGTGGATAACAATTAACCCTGCCAATTATTATTGTGCTTGTACTTGCAGACGTCACAAAACCCATACAATCCCCTTACCAAACATTTCTCATCCGCCTGTCTTCCGTTGTTTGTAGGCTCGTGAGTATAAACTACATCATTAGAAGTGAACCCACATCCACGTAAGAAGTCTGGCTGTCGTCTGATTTTTTAAATCTTTTTATGTAATTCTTGCTCACTCTCATAGACTTTGATCTTATTATCTTTGACATAATTTTTTTCCGAGTGCATTATTAGTAAACTTAAAGATGGAGATGGTGGAAGAATGATAATAAGGAGATATAACAAAGGTTTCAAATAAAAAAAGCTAAAATTCAAGTGACTATAATTATGGTAGGGAATTGAAAACCTGAGTCTCGGCCTTTCATTTCTCTACCCATTTATATGATTGTTGCATAAGTGAATTAATTAAAATCTACATGATGTCATCTCCATGATTGCCAAATGCATTATAATATGGAGGAGTTACCCATATTATTACTACACCTAACAAAATTTATAATGTATCACCTGAAATGTTGAACATGAAATGAATGGTTTAATCTGAGTTGAACATTAAAGATGGTTTAATCTTTGTCAAATACAATACATGTGCAGATGAAAAAGACATATCCCCACTAACTAGTTGTTTGTTAAGTAGTATTGAATGTTGTCGCACGTAGATTATAGATGGTTGGATCCAACAACAACATTCAATGTTGCATAGCAAGCTGATCCAACAACCTATAATCCACCTGTAGCGACATTCAATACTAAGTAGCAGGTTAGATATTGGATCTCATAACATTTATATAAGTGTATTGTATTTGGGTTTGTATATGAAATAACAATAATGTGTCTGCAATTTTTTTTGAAAATATATCCATTTGAAGATCTTTTTTTAGGATTGTACAAGACAAATATGCTCGGATGGGTTTACCCCTCGAAACTCAGCTAGAATTTTAGCATTGAGAAAATGATTATTAGGGGATGAAAAGCTTATTATGGGCTTGAAAACAATTGTAAATAAGTCGATCTTTGGATTTGGGATAAGAAGAAACTCCTCTTTGAGACTCTTATTACACCTGTTATTCTTTATGGATGTGAATTATGAGGTTGTAGTATCTCTCATGAATCCTAGAGAAAGATAGATCAAATACAAAAGAATTTTATCACTTATAATCTCAAAATTAAAGGAAATGTGTCATATCCCATCCTTCTCTTAGAAACAAGCCTCTCCCCCATTGAGATCACGACTATGAATAGGTACCACCATAGACTCAAACTAGGATGGCATAAAGATGCCCGGTCTTGGCTAAACTATTGGGGAATCATGGAAGACAACATTTTCCAGAATAAATCTATACTATTAAAAATATCATGAAATCAAAATTTAGGGAGAAAATGTGGTGTGATAAAGAGTTAGAGGAAAAAATAAAATTAAGGTATTATAAGGATGTAATCAACCCTAATCTAGAAGATCAAAATTATCTATCTGTTTTGACAAGTGTAAAGAAAAAAATAAACATTGCTAAGATAAGAAAAAATTCTCACGAGATCCATACTAAAATTGACTAAAATGCCATGGGATGAAAGAATGTGTCACCTTTGTGACACTAACAAGTCTGAAGATGAAAATCACTTTCTCTTAGATTGTCCAGCCTATACCAGATTAGATCTCATTTTCAAAATATTTGTCACTCTACCAACCTTCCTAACCTCTTAACTCAACAAAACTATGGTGATATTGGAAAGCTTCTCTTAATTCTTTTCAAGCACAAAGATAAAATTCTAAATAATCTCAAGTAATTATTTATCTTATTAAGGTACAATAGACCAATTATGTCTTAGTACCTATTTTCATATCATCTCATATATATATATTATGATTAGAATTAGATAAATTCAAACTGTGTAATTGTGTCCTTACTTCTATGATTTTGTCCATAGTTGCAACTATTAACAAATTTTCCAACTTGTAATTATCATTTACCCCACTCATTATTAAATGAAAGTTTATATAATCTCTTTCCACTGTAATTTTTACCACGAACCAAAATGAATATCTCTGAGCTTTGTTATGAGTACCATATAAAAAAAATATAGTTATCTATAAATATGATACCTCAATGCAACAATATGGTTGTTCCTAATGAACTTAATACCTCCATCAAAATATCTCCACGACTTTGATTTTTGATTTATCATTTTCAGAATTTTTCTATTTTTTAAAAAACGATTTCTTCTTTGTTGATTTCAAAAAACTTGCATATACATATCTAACTTGATGGGGTGAAAGACATTGAGAATCCTAAATCCATAGATTCTTCGTCTCATCACGTGACAAAGAATCTAATGCATTTAACTCATTGGATTTCATTCATTTATTCATTGATTGAGTAGTGGTACAACCTGTTTTGATTGTACATGCGATTACTTTTCCAAATAATGATGCTATATTCAGTGTTCAACGTAACTCAAGAAAGACAAGGTTGCGTGGCAGCGTATTCCCTGGCAGATTGAATTGGGATAGGAAAAATCAGCAGAGGCAGATGGAGATGTGGCAAGCAGTATGAAGCACATGTGATATCCATGCAGTAAATGACACATGGCATCTAGAGCCCCATTTATTTTTTGAAAGCATAGAACATAATAGAATTTGTGCATATTGGAAGATAAAAATTTATGACGACACAAATATGAAAGGAGATAAAAAATAAGTTTAGTTTGAAATATACTAAATAAGTTACAAGTTCTTGGAAATTTAAATTCATTTTTCATATAGACTGGTGAAAGATAAAAATGTATGAGGACATAAATATAAAAGGAGATAAAAAAATAGTTATATTTGAAATATATCAAAAAATAAAAGTTTGTTACATATTCATGGAAATTTCAATGTGCTTGTCATATAGACTGGGATTGGGGCTCCCACAGACCATAAGAGAAATATGTACAAGAAACATGACTGTAGAAAGAAGAAGTGGACGACAGTAGATTTCAATACCTGGAAAAAAAATAATCGAAAGGTATCAGTCTTTGGCTAGACATTTCTAATAACTGGGTTGATAAAAAAAACATGATGTGATCAGTAGACTTACAGTGATGGTACATATGACCCCTTTTTCTATTTTCTTGTGGATGCCTTTTCATTGATATCGTCGACGACTATTGGAATCGTGGCAACTGTCTGTTGCCTTTCGAGCCATTCTTCAATGTAGCTTCTCATTGGGGCGATGTTGATCTCATTCTAGATTTTTATGTTGAAAAGTTTGTTTTCTAATTCCCCGAAGTCGATAGAAAGATTACGCAGAGCCTGATCAATTTCCTCATTCTATACTGAATAGTTGACTAGCCAGTCGTTGACGTGATCTTGACCATATTCAAGGATGCTATAAAACTTTTCCAAAGACAACGCCTTAAACATATCAACCTATTTATAGAAGTCTTGCCTAGTTAAGGGCAAGGAGTTGATGATTAAGTTGAGTCTTAGAAGTTGTTGGTCCTTCTGGCTAAGTTTATTCTGGACAACCTTGTGAATAATTTTTCATTCTTTGATATGCCTTGTTCACATGACTANTCTAATTCCCCGAAGTCGATAGAAAGATTACGCAGAGCCTGATCAATTTCCTCATTCTATACTGAATAGTTGACTAGCCAGTCGTTGACGTGATCTTGACCATATTCAAGGATGCTGTAAAACTTTTCCAAAGACAACGCCTTAAACATATCAACCTGTTTATAGAAGTCTTGCCTAGTTAAGGGCAAGGAGTTGATGATTAAGTTGAGTCTTAGAAGTTGTTGGTCCTTCTGGCTAAGTTTATTCTGGACAACCTTGTGAATAATTTTTCATTCTTTGATATGCCTTGTTCACATGACTAAACAATGAGATGCAGGTTCTTCACTTTTTCTTTCCAGCATCCATTTAATTGACCGATCTGGTTTTTGAATGGAAGATATTGTTGTCTTCCTTTTGTTTCTGTCATGTTTTTGACAATGGTGCCAAAATGAAGGAATGTGTTTAAATAGAAATGTTCTTCATATTTTAACTCCACTTGCAAATGTTCGAGCAAACTATGTTCTCTGGTTCCAAGGGAATTCATGTTTTGTTATGTTTCCCACGCCTCGGTAACCACTTCCATTATTTTCTTGATATTATACTCCACATATCCTCTACAGGATGCGAGGCGGTTGGAGGATCCTTTTAACTTGGCTGCAGGGGTGGCATGCATGGATATTTCCAAAGGATTGACAAGCAATGGCATAGGAATCAAAGCCTCTTCCAATTCCTTGACCCTGTCCTTCAGTCTGGCATTCTCGGCCTCAATGCCTCCAATGGAATCATGAAGTGCATATTCGCTCACTATGTGAAGTTGATAGATTTGGGACGGCTGCATGTTCACAAGGTTAACCTCTGAATGAGATTTTCCTTTCTTATTTTTAAAATTTTTATTTTCAACAATCAATTTTTTGGACTGGTTGTCAAAAACAACGTTTTGGAATACGAAGGATTCATCTTCGTCAAAATTTTTGGTATCGGATATGTCCATTGGACGGCTATGCTGGATGGCCTCTCTGAGATGATCAAGGTAGTGGAGCACACTATCCAGATCAAGCTCAAGTTCCATGTTCTCACTCTGAATTTCCGGTTCTTCCTCCTGTTCCACATTTTTTTTTCTCTTCTTGTCTACTGGAAGCTTGTGAGAACTATTAATTTTAGAGTGAGGAGGGTCGTTATCTCCTCCTCCATTTGAAGAACTCTGAGTTGATTTTTTGTAGTGGTGGGTCGTTGGAGAAATACTATGGGATATCTTACTTTTTGGAGTGTTATTCGCCAATTGAACACTCTTGTCACCAGGGCCTTTCCCATGTTCCCTGTACAATTTAGTGCTTCTTTGCAATGTGTCTAGGTCACCAGAATCAGAAGCAGGAGCGTTGCCACTAGTGTCCTTGTTTTCGGACAGGTGTTTTTTGAAAAAACAATCGTCGAAACCAAGTGTTTTTAAATGTTGTTGAAATTTTTTATCAGGGTCAAACCCTCTTACGCTTTCAGCATATCTCAAGTTGAAGTTGCTAGAATGCGCTGCGAATTCGTCAATTTTGTTGATATTTTTCAACACGAAGTCCCCGACTCTCCAAGGCAAAGGAATGAACTGTTTTTTTCTCTTCTCTTGGAATAGATGCAACCAGTAGTTGTATTTCCGTGCTACTTCTGCAACAAACATTATGTCCGTAACATGACATGGAAGGAGAGCAGGTTTTTCCCTGGAGCCAAAAATCCTTATCACAGTGTAATTATCCAAATGTTCAAGTGCCCCCTTCCTGTCCAAAAAACTGGTTTCCTATTTAGATGTGCATGGAGCATATTATCCTAACAAAAAAACTTTGAAAACATACACGAAGCCATTAAAAACCTCATAAAAACAGTGGGAATCCTTGTGCTTCCACAAGTCCTGGTACCAGAATGTTACTGGGTCAAATTCCCAATTGACATTCTTGGAAAGAGACAGTTTTGGAAACTGGCAGCAATGTGTTATCGCAAAAACTAAGTAGGACAACATATAAAATTTCTTTTCCCTTTTGAAGCTTGACAATTGGGAACAGATTTCATGGGAAATTAACTTTCCCCGATAAAAAATGGCTTGTTCCTTGATTGTGAAATACAAAATATAAAGAGCCATCCGGGAAACAGTTGTTGTGGACTTCTGTCCTATTATTATTGTAAACATCCAGGCAATTTCACGGAATGGATTTCTAAATGAACTAACCTGGAAGCTTGTGATATCTTCAGAAACTAAAATTGGGTCTTCCAATAAATGGGGCAAGAGGTCCAACCGGTTATTATGCTTTGCTATGAACTATTTGCAATCTTGTCCTTTGAACATCAATGTTGGCTCCGACAATCTTAACATCTAGCGGAAGATCTGAGGTGAAAAAAAAAAAAAAAAGAGGTTCCGCAGTGGAATAATCATTTTGTCTGAAATAAATTTATCAGCGCACCAAGAGACCAACTCCTTACAGTAAAAAACTTCAGACACATAGCCTGCACGAGCAATCCCAGAGGTCCAAATTACTTGGTTCTGGGCGGCAGGGGTTGAGTAATAAGAATATGCCCTGGACCACTGGAAGTTCTGGTCCTCACGCCCAAAGATGTTCACTGTATCTCCACAGAACGATTGTCGAGTTGATGTCATAGGTTTATGAGAACGTTGGTTTTCTCTAGACGATGGTTGAAATGAATAGTTGGAGCCAATAATGTAACTCTCCACAAAATCTTGGTTAAATGATTGTGAATGGGAAACCTCCTCAAGCATTTCGTTGATTAATGACAATCTATATGGGTGGTGCATTATGAACTGTTAGAAGTAAAGATTACTTATTGCATATTTATAAGTGCAGAGGTGGTGGGTACCGAAAACAAAAATTAAGTATTGGAGGTTTCGTGAACGTGCCAAGACAATGACGTAAGAATGAAATTTCATGATTTTGAAATCAACACTTGGAAGGGATAATATAACCCCCCACAAATCTTGGTTTAATGCATATTAATAGAATATCTCCTCGATCCTTTTTCCCATTAATGAAAATCTATACGGTTACTGCATGATGAGCTGTTAGAATTAAATGTCAGTAATTGCAT
>SNQJ01S0075219.1:51457-62505 GCA_010110895.2 Picea sitchensis | reverse complement strand
TTCTAATAATATACCAAGACAAGTATGCTACATCATCTATAAACCATGTGTCAACAATACTACTAACAAGTGCCTCCAACCATGTACCAAGTATGTACCAATCATGCATCAACTACTCATCAACTATGACTCATCAAGATGTATTAAAATCATCAACTACACACCTCATGTATGTGCCAACTCATCAAAAACTTGTCTCAACCATGTACACGACATGTACCTCAACCATATACCAATATAACCATCAAAAATTTCTCTAGCAACCAAATACCATAAATCATTACATCAAACCATGTGCCACAACCTCACTTTTATACAACCTCTATTTGTAACATACCTCAACCAAAAATCCCTCATTAATTTTATCATCCAAATCTAATTTGTAACTCTGTAATAGACTTGGTGTATATGATCACATATCTGCAAACCTTCCTTAACTTTAACAACAAGAGACTATCCTTTTAATCAAACTTTACTTTAGTCTCACATGAATAATTTTGGATTAGTCAACAACCCTAACTTGCAATAATCATAACTATGTACTTGTAATGAATAAAGATCTAAAAATGGTACACAATATTATTCAATGTCTTTTATGCAATTCCTCCAAATTTCACTACTTGGAACCTCTCAGAAAAGAAGTTATAGCAAAAATGGCATTCCTTGTTGAATTCTGGCTTATTCTAGAGAGAGAACTTGTAGAGAGTTCCACGCACGGAATATTTGTTGTATGGATCTGAAAATGGTACAAATAATACATAAGACTGTACTCTAACCAATACATTTTGTCTTACTTAATTTGGATCTGGTATGAAGAAGTTATGACGTTTTTACCCGAAACACCTGTTTTAGACTAGATTCAGGACTAACCACAAACCCTATTTTCCATGGAGTGTAACTCCAAAAATACAACGACCCACAAGCTGCAATTTTTATCACAGATACTTGGATATGTTTCCTCAATGGCCTCCAAATTTCAGGGTCTGAATCATTATAGAAAAAACGTTATTGCGAAAATGGTGAGATAACCTGTAAATAACATACCTTAGAAAACATCATCAAAAGAATTTATCCTCCCTTGAATTTCGGCCTTCTTTACTTCACTTTCCCTCTGAAATTCGGCTTAGATATCCTTTGGTTACCTCATTCACTTGTAGATATTCAATATTCTCAAGTGTGATTAAAAATGAGAGACCCTTGCCTCTTATTTATACTTTCATGTAGCTTCCTCAAGGGGTTACCTTCTAACCATCTTAACCCACTTTCCTTATTTTAGGGCTAACCCACTTCTAACCACCTATCCACTTAGTAATTTCTCCATTAAATTTGTTATTTAAATCATTTCTTTTGTAGCCACTTTGAATTATAGTACACTCATCACTTCACTTTATTATTTAAATTACCTTCTAAGCATCTTAACCCACTTTCCTTATTTTAGGGCTAACCCACTTCTAACCACTAGTCCACTTAGTAATTTCTCCATTAAATTTGTTATTTACATAATTTATTTTGTATCCACTTTGAATTATAACACACTCATCACTTCACTTTATTATTTAAATAATCTCTTCTTTGCAACCACTTTGACTACTTTGACCTTTTGGGGCTTCTAGATGACTCATGAGGGTTCTCCAACTTCACATGGCCATAACTCTCTAACCATGAGGAGTTATGTGATGTTCCACATACCACTGGAAATGGCATGACATTTACTATCCATCTAGAATAGTCTTACCTACAAATATATCAAACCTCATACCTTCATCCATCAACCAAACTTGGGTCCATTACCCAAGCCATTGTGCTACTCGAATTCACTACCGAAATTTCTTTAAGGGTTGGCATCAATGATAACCAACCTAATTAATCAACATATCCTGTTTGACAACACAGGTATTCCAACAGAGGAAGAACACCTTCAATAACCACTCACACAGCAAGATCAAATATCAACACACCAATGTTTTGACATGGTAAAACCCCTATGGGAAAACATCCACGACCCCAGCCAACGCGACCATTGGAGAAGTTTATTAATGCAAAAGAAAAAGATTACAGAGAGATTTTACAAGAGAGTTTCTCACAATAGATTATTGGAAATGACCCTCCATGCTCTTTAAATAGAGATCATGGACCAATCGGGTGTTAATCCTCTTTTTAAATAGAGATCATGGACCAATCGGGTGTTAATCCACGACTGTATTATTAAGATCGAGAGAATATGATTTGCCTGATCACTCTATGTCGAAAACATATCGTGACCGTTGGATTACAAATGTATACTAATGCATACTAATGAAAAACACTAAAAAAATACACTTTACATAAAGACACATTATACCAAGTAGATCTAAACTAACTCCTAAGTGTCTAAATATCCTAACATCCCTCAAGAACAACTTGGGATAGGATTGAAGGATTTACACATTGGATGATCATAGGAGAAGGAAAGAGGAACTAGATCTTATCCCCCCTTGATGAAAACTTCTCGAACTCCTAATAGAGATTGAAGTTTGGAAAACTTTTCTTCCTGTAGTTTAATTTTGAAAATGTCTATAACTTGATCTTTTGTAGGGAAAGGGAGCACTTCAATAACTTGATCATGAATGAGCTGATGAAGTGCATGTGTAGCTCGGATGTTTGTCACACGATGTTAGTAAATTGGCCTTGGTGAGCTTGATGACACTGATTGTCCCACCAAAGGCTGGTTAGATGTTGTGGTTGGAATCCAAACTCTGAAAGTATCTGTCGAAGCCACAAGGCTTCTTGACTTGCATTTGTCAGTGCTCGATACTCTGCTTCTGCTGAAGAAAGTGCAATAACATGTTGTTTCTTATAGGACCAAGTGACAGGTTTTGAACCAAGGTTGAAAACATAAACTGCAGTAGAATTCATATCATCAGGGTCATCGACCCAATTTGAATCAGTGAAACCAACCAATAAAGGAGTCCCCTCTGAACTGTAATGTATCCCGAACTGAACTATACCATGGACATAGTGAAGCATCCTTTTAGCTTCTTTCCAATGGATTTCAATGGGTGTTTTCATATACCGGGAAACAAGACCAACAACAAAGGAAATATCACGACGGGAATGAGTCAAGTATAAGAGGATACCAATTAATTGATGGTACAGGGTGGCATCAACTTCCAGAGAAGTACAGGTGGAAGTAAGATTGACTCCAAACTAGAAGGGAGAAGGGGTTGGTTTGCAATCGTCCATGTGAAAGTGACGAATAACGTCACAAGCATACTTATACTGGGAAAGAAAAATTCCTTCATTGATTTTCAAAAATTGGAGGCCAAGGAAATAGTGCAAAAAGCCTAAGTCTGACATTTCAAATTTCTTCTTAAGGCTAGTTTTCACATGTTTTAAAAGTTTTGAGTCACTACCATTAAGGATAAGGTCATCAACATAAAGGACAAGGACGATGAGATGGCTTCCTACTTTCTTGGTATAGACATTAGGATCATAATAGCATCTAGAGAATCCAGTGTCAATAATAAATTTTTCCATTTTGGCATACCAAGCTTGGGGAGCTTGCTTAAGACCATAAAGCGATTTCTCAAGGAGACAAACAAGGATAGAGTCATTCTAGACATAGCCAGGAGGTTTTTCTATGTAAATTTCTTCCTGCAAATCTCCATGCAAGAAGATAGATTTAACATCCATCTGATGGACCTCCCATTTATGTGAGGTAGCAAGGGCAAGAAAAAGGTGGATAGAATTCATTTTGGCTACAGGGGAAAATGTTTCATTATAGTCAATTCCTAAAATGTGGGAAAATCCTTTGGAAACTAACCGAGCCTTGTGTCTTTCAACACTTCCATCTAATGCATACTTATTTCTATAGACCCATTTACATTTGACAATTTTTCTTCCTTTTGGAAGAGGTACAAGATCCCAAGCATCATTTTCCATTAAAGAACGATACTCTTCATTCATTGATGTATCCCAATATGGATGACCTGAAGGTTCTAAAAATGTGTCTGGATCATGAGTCTTTGAAACTTGATCCAAAATAGAAAAGTCTCATTGGAACTATGAACGTGTTTGACACTGATCTGAAGGATAATCGACAAGATCACCAGCTGCTTCTCATGTTGAATAGATCCATATAGGAAGTGAAGGAGATGGTGTTGGTTGAGGTTCAAAGGACTCATTTGGAGGAAGGTGAGTAGGCAGAGGTGGATTTTCATCCTCACTGTCATCATCTGAAGAAGAAACCATAATAGGAACAAAAGAAGGCACAAATGTTGAAGATGGCTCGTAGGCCGAAGAAGGGACAATCGATGAATTAGGCTCGCAGGACAATATATTTTCATCAAATTTAACATCTCTTATAATAATAATTTCATTACAATGTGGTTGAAGAAGTCTATAACCTTTGAAATATTTAGAATAACCAACAAATATACACTTCTCACTTTTAGGCTGCAATGTTTTCCTTTTCTCATCAGGAATGTGAGCCCATATTGTACTTCCAAATACATAGAAGTGACTTACATCTAGTTTAATTTTAGTCCAAGCTTCTTCTGGTGTTATACTTTTAAGATCCTTTGTGGGAGTGTGATTTACTATGTAATTTGAACAGTTGAAGGATTCCTCCCAATACTTTAGATTTAATCCCTTAGATTGGATCATACAATTAGCCATTTATTTTAATGTGTGGTTCTTTCTCTCAACAACACCATTTTGTTGCGATGTATATGGAATAGTGTGTTGCATTTGGATGCCCTGTGTAGTGCAGTAACTTGTAAAATTATTGTTCACATATTTGACACCATTATCTGTTCTGAACCTTTGAATTTGATGCCATATTGTTTTTCTACAAGGGCCTTGTAGGCCAGAAACTTGTCAATAACTTCACTTTTAACTTTTAAGAAGTAAACTCAAGTACGTCTAGAAACGTCATAAATGAAAGTTAAGAAATACTTGCACCCAAAAAAACAAGGAGTAGAAAGTGGACCACACAAATCACCGTGAATAAGCTACAAAGGGCTCGAGGCGTGCCAAGAGGAACGTTTGTCAAAACTATCCCGATGATGTTTGCCGAGAACACAACCGACACAAACACCATATCTGCATGAAATAGGAGGAAGTTTAGTCACCATATGTTGATTACATAGTTGATGAAATGAGAGATAGTTTATATGACCAAAACGCTCATGCCAAAGTTTTCTCAAGTCATTGCTATAAGCAACAAAAACTGATGACAAAGATGATGACCCAAAGTTGTCAAACTTGTACAACCTGGTAATATCATCAACAATTCCAGTTGCAAGAACATACTTATTATCTTTTATATCCTTGATTACAACTTGGTGAGGTGAAAAATCTATGGTTTTACCTTCACCCGAATGAGTGATTTGATATATTGATCTAAGGTTGCAAGAAAGACTTGGAACACATAATACATCATTGAAATGACCAGTATCTACTTGAACTGTTCCAGATACCGCAACACTAAGAGATCTATCATCACCAACACATATTTTCTTGGTGTTACATTCATTTAGAGCAGAAAATATGTCTTTATCCTTAGCCATATGATAAGATGCTCCAAAATCAATAAGCCACTCATCAGAAGAAGAAGTAGAAGTTGTATTGAAGGAGAAACCACAAGCAGAAAGTGCATGTCCATGAGAAGAAGAAGAAGAAGAAGAAGAAGTAGAATCAATATTGATATTTTGCTTCTTCATTGTTGCTTCTAAAGTGCCATATTCTTGAAACATTTAGAATCATCATGACCATCTTTATCGCAAAAGTTGTAATGTCTGTAAGTATTCTTATTTTTTATATTTTTCTCCTTTGTCACCACTAGGAGTTGAAGTTTCCTGAGTGGGTTTGGGACCCTTATGTTGCTTGTTGTTGTAGCAAGAATGTTTCTTCTTGGGATTCTTGGGTTTATCTTTCTGCTGGGTGAATAAGGATTTGTTGGAGGTATCTGCAGTGCTGATCACTCCAAGTTATACAAGCTTATCTTCCTCTCTAATCAAAGAAGCACAAAAGGACTCAAGAGTGGGTTTTTAATAAGCTTTCCCTAGAGCCTCTCTCATGGAATAAAAGGTATATACAAACAGAAAATATGCACTACCTATCTTAGAAATAATAAGATAGATGCAATGCTCTTCCTCCATATTTATATCACATTCTTCACATAAAATTATGAGTGTTTTAAACTTAGATAGATAGTCTCCAATGCAAGAAAAATCACTTGGACTTAAAGTCAATACTTGATTTTCTAACTGTTGTGCTCGAACAATGTTGAGTTTACCAAGCACATATTCAATCTTTTCCCAAGCTTCATTGGGGTCATCAATTGACTTAAGGTGGAACCTTAAATCAGGAGAGATCGACATTCTGATTATTCCACATGATTCGTCACTCCTATTAGCCCATTTGAATTTCTTATCAGCATCAGTGGGTTATTTTTCCTTTCCTAAGGTAATCCGGTACAAGCTTTTACTTCTTAATAAATCCTCCATATGAGATTTCCATTGGAAGTAGTTGGTGTTGGTAAGCAAAAGATTACTAGAAGAATCCATATTAAATATGCAGATAATATGGATTTAAAAACTAAAACTGATGATCTAGATGGAAAGATCTAAAAAAAATAGGCGGTTTTAAAAAAAAAGGCACTAAAAATGGACTTCGGATGTGAAAGTTATGCCCTTTAAAACAAAATGCATAACTGGTAACCAAAGGACCACAGGGTGGTGTAAGTTGATTTATGAAGTGACCCACTTTTATAAAAATAAGTGGGGATCAATTTTACAATGAAGTTACTTTATGAAAGAAAATCCGCATGCAAAATAAATAACTCTAAAATAAAATATTAAAACTACTTATACACTTTACAATTGAGCATGCATTTTTTCAAAAAAAGTAACAAAAAGATAGACTTGAACTCAAGATAAGACCTCTTACTTAATAAGGAAAATTTTAACCAAATGGGCTAGAAAAACATATTGTATTATTTAGAAAGAAGATTGGGGGTGTTGTTGTTGTTGTTGTTGGAGAGCCTGCTAAAAAAAACCTCTTTTCACACAAGAAACAATTTTCGCTTCTCGATGACAACAAGGGTTAGATCTTGGTTAGCTTACCTGGAAAATGCACATTTTCCTATCTGTTTCTGATTTTACGAGATCGAATAGGGAACGGGTAAAATAACATGCACATATCTAAAAGAGTAGCAACCGAGAAACAAATAAAATAAAACCAAAATAATACTCTGCAAAAATCTAAAAATGGTGTATTTAGGATTCATACCTCCAAATCTGACTGAAATGGTCGTATCTTGGGAAAACAAAAACTTTTTCGAGGGAAATGAAAAGTGTTACTCATTGAAATGAGCGCTCCAGATGCAATGGAACAATTCTCTTATCCCATAAATGTACGAAAATTGTAGAAAATGGAGATGAGGCAACTCGGCTTCACGATCTCGATCTACAACATGAGCGAGTCTTCAAATAGGCTCTGATATCATGTTTGACAACACTGTTGGTTGTGGAGATTGATTATCTTCTTGATTCAAAGGTCTTTTACTTTCAACCGTGTTTATACCTCATGAAGTATTTACACCCCAAAAGTATGTACACTCTTCCACGCGGGGGAGTACAGAGGGGGGGCACCCCCTCTGCGGGGTTCGGGGGGGATATTCCCTCGGCTAGGGGGTCTAGGGGCAAGCGGGCCCCCAGCGGGGGTTTAGGGGCAAAGAACTCGAAGGAAAAGTTTCCTTGTAAATGTATATTGTAATTTCATTGCAAATTTGGACCGTTCATTATAAGGTCACAAATCTAACGATAGAGATTATGTTAGGGTTTTTTTCCCTAGAAGGCAACCCTCTTTTATGAGGGAAATGTATTACAACTATGGTTGATGGAGAATATTGTATTCTGAGATAGGATACTGTGAGAGAAGGAAGAGGAAGTTACAACGGGTTTTGCTATAGGTTGTATCCCTTCATTTATTGGATAATAATAAAGGAAGGACCTCAAAATTTCTCTAGTGGACGTAGCCCACACTGGGTGAACCACGTAAATCCGTGTCTCTATTGTATTGTGTATCTTCTGTGTTTTGTTTCCACATTTGTTTTATTTTATTGCTCCACGGTCCTGTTTTTTTAACAAACACATGTATTCCAACAGAGGATGAACACCTTCAGTAACCACTCACACAACCAGATCAAAGATCAACACAATGATGTTTTGACATGGTAAAACCCCTACGAGGAAACATCCACGACCCCAACCAATGCGACCACTTGGAATAGTTTATTAATGCAAAAGAAAAAGATTACAGAGAGATTTTACAAGACATTTTCTCACAATCGATCATCAAAAAATGACTCTCCATGCTCTTTAAATAGAGATCATGGACCAATCAGGTGTCAATACATGGATCAATGGTCATTAATATTGAGAAGATTATGAACCGTTGGATCACTCTATGTCGGGAACATATCATGACCATCAGATTTCATAACTACAAATGCACACTATAGAAACACACTAAGAAACACACTTTTACCTAATGACGCATTAGACCAAGTAGATCTTAATTAACTCTTAAGTGTCTAAATATCCTAACATCTCATTGGTTAATAAAGTGCCATGTGTCACTTGGAGATGTTCCTCATAGAACTTAGGATAGGAAAAATATTATTAAAATAATATGGCGGGTTCGCGGGTTTACATGATTGCAGAGGTAGGTGAGGAAATCACCGCAAACTCAGGTAATACATAGTAAGAAATGAGTGTGAAAAATTCTAAATGTAGGTGAAGTAGAGAGGAGAGGTAAATATTAGTAAAAATAAGTTGTAAAATGTTCTAAGTCTTAAGAATGGGTCGACCGAACCTACATATGATATATGAAATAAATATCATCAACCCTCACCAACCTGCGAACTTGCGGTAACTCATAATTTTGGCTAAGTGTTGGAAGAGTTACATAGTAAATAGTAGTAAAAAGAGTTGTGTGCATTATGAAGGTGGCGGAAGTTAAAGTGCATTGTGAGGGTGGTGGAGATAAAACATACTCTTAAGAAACCTATTTTGGCTAAGTGTTGAAGGAGTTACATAGTAAAGATTAGTAAAATGGGTTGTGTGCATTATGAAGGTGGTGGAATTAAAAGTGCATTGTGAGGGTAGTGTTTATAAGACATACTCTTAAGAAACCTTACCAACCAGCCAACCCGCGGTTATATGAGAAATAAAAAGAAATAAGTGAAAATTGGGAAGGCAAAAGGAAAAAGGAAATAAATGGAAAGTGAGATAATGAAAATGGAAAGGAAAAATAAAGAGAAAATGGAATTGAATATGAAGTTGGAAAGGAATAAGGAAAAATGGATAAGTGTGGAAAAAGAGAGTAATGATACAATGGGGAAAATGACTAAGTATAAAATGAGAGAATGAAAAGAGGTGAAGGGGAAAGAGAGAAGAGAACATGTCACTTAGAACATTTTTCATATTTCCTCTTGTAATACTTACATTGGATTTATGGATAGAAGTATGCATATCTTGGTCATGGAGACTCATATTTTGATTCTACAAAATGCACAGTGAAGATGATACTGAGGGCTACATCATGGACTTCCAATATTTCAAAGAAAAGTTTATTTTGGTACCACCTTTTATGAATTCAAGAGAACGAAAATATAGGTGACCAAATTTTGGTTAACAACTGGCTCCAATTGCGGGACAATGATCCCCTATGGGTCACTGAGAACACCAGAATATCAATACCAAATACCTTCTCCATTGGGATATGGAGTCATATTCAAAGTAAACTCCTGCAATTCGTCTTCTTCATGGAGTTATATTCAAATTTTATTATAACGACTTCCTTATTGTGAAAAATGTTGACTGAAGAAATAAACTATGTACATACTTGATCTACCTACGCTAACTTACTTGAAAGAAAGGGGTACCTCGGGTGTAAGAAAATTTCCAATGGATCCTTTTGAGCATCCAATCGACTTGTGAAATGGGCTCCATCAGTAAGAAAAATATTGGGGCTGCTATGAATGAATCAAGAGCATGAAAATTAGGAGCATGCCCAAAATGTACCACAATGGGATCAAGCAATGTGTGTAGAAGACTTGTTTGAGTTGGCGGCCCGACAATAATTTCGAACCAATATTAGATATAATCTACTCTTTGCTGCCCAAGAGTGTTTCTATCTTCGGTCAAATGAGAAATTTATTTCTTGAAAACATTTTTTTTTTCTTCTTTCTCCACATTCAAGATTCTTGTCTCACTAGCAATGTCTTGCCAATGTTCTTCTTCTATGCAATGGCTATATTCTTTGTTCTCAAAATTGTTTTCTTCCACCAATTATTCTTTATTTTAGCTAAATTATTCTTGCATATTTGGTGGAGATTCTTGATTTTCTTCCTGATATGGAGTATATGAGAGACTGATATCCTTTTCTTGGTCTTTGGAATTCTTTCCTTCACTCTCAGCAACAAGATTTGATTAAGAAAAGTATTGCAATGTTTCATGATATTCTTCTTCTGAATCATTTATTTCATCTTTTTGTGTCCATGTGGGAGAGGGTGGGTGGGTAGAAACATATGGAATGAACTCTTCAGTAAAAAAAGTTTGTAGTACATCCCAATTGGTAATGGTTCCAGACAGTAATGAACTATACCATTTAAGAGCATTCCCACGTAGAGTTTGCAAGAATAATCTACATGTAACATTATCTTTAGTGATATTGATGTTACACATCAAAATCACTCAACTGGATAAGTGTCGCATATTCCTATCAATTGTCGTAAGTGTCACAACTTCCTTACAACTTTCGCAAGTGTCGCAAGTTGGTTACAAGTGTCGCAAATGTTGTTGAATCATACTGCCATGATGACGACACTAAGGAGGAAATTAAAACATCTTATGTACTTGATTTGAAGAAGGATAACTAGTTCACTGGAGTCAAACAACTCTTAACACCTGAAAAGGGCTTCCAATCAAGAGTTTTGAGGGTGAACGCTCCCCTGAAACAGCCTTAGGAGCGTTGGCGCTCCCCTATAAGGCCTTAGGGAG
>SNQJ01S0075219.1:25401-46424 GCA_010110895.2 Picea sitchensis | reverse complement strand
AATTTAATTATCGCATGAAATACTAATTTTAAATCCTTTTGTTGCAAAAAAGAAAAAAAAATAGAATCCATTCAACACATAAGAAAGGACGATGAGGAATAAAAGGGTTGATCACAAACTTTCTGGGTATTTACGTTTTGGACCTTTCTTAAGATTCCATGTTTGTTGTGATATTTATATTTAAATACTTAATTTACACTTGTCCATGGATGTCTTCTAGTAGGTACTAACATACAAATAGGAGCCAACCCATGCATTGATAAACANCAAGGGGAAAACCAAGACATGTCCATAGGGATGTCCAAAAAAGTGTAGAAGAATATGGTAAAAGAAATGAACATAATTATGTTGCAAGAGGAGCCATCCCAACAACAATGTGCATCAAAGGTATGTAATCATTTATTTATTCTTTTATGTACATTGAATTTAATTATCGCATGAAATACTAATTTTAAATCCTTTTGTTGCAAAAAAGAAAAAAAAATAGAATCCATTCAACACATAAGAAAGGACGATGAGGAATAAAAGGGTTGATCACAAACTTTTTGGGTATTTACGTTTTGGACCTTTCTTAAGATTCCATGTTTGTTGTGATATTTATATTTAAATACTTAATTTACACTTGTCCATGGATGTCTTCTAGTAGGTACTAACATACAAATAGGAGCCAACCCATGCATTGATAAACATTGGGTTAAGTATGGGTTGTGAGTATATGTTGAAGTATGAAAGTTTAATGGAACAATTTGTAAGTAGCTATGTTGTTTAACTTCTATTGTTTTATCATTATTGAAAAAGCAAGAAAATTTTGTATTGATTATATGGATTGTGCTTTGTCATGGCATATTAAACATGTAGGAAACAAAGCATGGAATGCAGTGAACATAGGAAATTTTGAGAAAATGCATGAAGCATGGCTTCTAAAGAATGTGTATTGTTTATGAAAGACTTGGTGCTAAGGTATTCTTTTTTTATCTATGCAATCATGTATATTCTACTATACATAAATAGAGATATACTTATTACAGTTTCTTGAACTATGTTTGTAGATGGAAGATGAAAGGGAAAAACATAAAAAATAAGTCGATTAAGAAAGCATTATGTTAAAAAACCAAAGTACAATATTTCCTACAATTTATTAATAAACGAGTCATTCACACTACTCCGGCAATGACAATAGTTCAACTGATGAATGACAATCAATATAATTGAATGTTACTGCAAGTTGTATGTTTTGGAATATTTGTCTCTGAAAATCGAGGATTTTGTTTAATGTACTCGACATATTGTCCCAATTGCATGAGGACATGTTACCAATAAGTTTAACAATTACATATTGGTTGTAATTTGATTAGAGTGGACTTTTATGTTGTCCCTTTTTGTATGAAAATGAGTCTCTTATTCATATATAACAAAATGGGTTTCTTATTTCATTGCATTATTGAATGTTGTGTTCTAGAATAATTAATATGTGGATTATTTACATTGCTACAAATAACAAAGTTGTAATTCATTAGATAACACATTAATGCAATCATTATATCAAAATGCAATAACAAAATATAAAACAATATTATTATAAAAAAATATTTTATTTTGAAATGATTAATTGAAAATTTGTGAAAATTTTTTAATTAAAATATATACATATCAGTGTACTGTATTCCTTTGAACTCACTAGACAATGTGTGCCATAATATAGAAAGTGAAGCATTTTGAGGATTCATATGTATCGGTGCACATTAATTATAAAAATGCAACGGTACAAACTATTGGGAAACACATCGTTCCGTAAATGATATAACATACAATTATTTATCGTTTCAAAATTGTAGGGTGCTCATGTTTAAAATATACACTCGGGAACTAAAAATAATGTATGCACCAGTTCGTTAATTTTATTATATGCACTGGGTCTCTAAATATTATTTACACACTTGTGCCTTTATTATAATATATGTATCAATGCTTAGTAAAAATAATTGCACTGATATCTCACCTTGAATATTCAAAATTTCACTACCCTTTAGTGCACATGGTAAAATAGACATCAGTACGTACTAATTAGACAAGCACTAGGGTGCACGCTATATTAAATGCATTAGGTCTCGGGATAAATTGATCACATCAGTGCTCATTATAACTTAAATGCATTGGGTAGTACAAAACCTAAAATGAACTAGTTCTTCATATGCAAACAAGGTGAAACCGATGGATAGAAATTATAAGAGCATTGGTGCTCTGCATATGAAGAAAAAGCTGAAACCAATGCGCAACAGTCATAAGCACACTGGGGAATTTTTATTATATTAATGCACCAAGGGTTTGTAGTATATTAATGCACCACTACATTTGTATTATATTAATGCACTAGTGTGGGTTTGTCGAGACTACACCGATGCATTTTGACAAGAACAATGTTGGAAAAAAAAACCTTTGCTACAACCTCTTCCCGCCCAATTGTTTTTAGTTATATGGAACATCTGCTAAAACCTATGCAGTTAATAGAGGATGTTGTAGCGAAGGCTTTCTTGAAAAAAAATCCAAATTTTGTAACACTAAAAACCTCCACTAGAAGGTGTTATCCTTGTAGTCAAAAAATGAATCTAGATGGAGGAAATTATCAATACCCCAAGGGTTTGTAAACAAAGGCAATAGACATGGAAGTTATTGAGGTCAATGAAGTGCCCACATGGGTTGCAGTACAAATAGTGGAGAGTAAATTGATAGCAGAGGAGTTGGCCCAGGAAGGGCCATTAGCTTTTGAGGAAGCGTTTATGACTCTTCATCATGCCAAATATGATCAATAGTCTAGGAAGCTACAAATTGAAAGGGTCAATATAAAGGATAAAAGAGTGGTAGGAAAGTGGAGCTCTGAAATTGAAGTCAAAGGTTTGAGTCCTTTAGGGGTTCTCAAGTTTCATTAGGCCATGGGTAAGGCATTAGCTCACTCAATAATCGAGCAAGAGTTAGAGAATTCTAAATCAAAGAAGAGGATAAGGGAACAAAGACTCCCTTAGCCCGAAACCGTTATTCGTAGAGCCCTTATCTATGATAGTCCTAAAGGAATTTTCTAAGGAAGTGATCAGATCAATCTCTAAGGTCACTAGGGCTACTAAATTGTTGATGGGTGTTAGGAAATATGTTGTTTAAAACATTAATAAAAGACTCAACATAATCATGGAATCTCTGGATATCGCTATAAATGAAGGTGTCATGATGGGAAGAGTCCATTCACTTAAGGAATTCTTGAAAAAGGACTTACACATTTATGAACACTTTTATAAAAATGTAGTAAGTTCTTTTGTTTCAATAATATCAACCATGGATGAGCTTACGTGATGGATTTCCGTTGTAAAAATAAATTTGGTGGAATGCAACCTATTTAGGCAAAAGATTACGCGAATCCACATTGCATGCAGACATGCAGCAACAAAAAAATCATGATGAGAAGATAATAATAAAACAATATTCTATAATAATGACAATAATAACCCCGTCATACTCTCCGCCACCATTACCAATTATGATGCATCTTCCAAATGAAAACATAATTTCCCACTCTTCATTTAATAGCCCCATTGAAAAATATTTTCATTTACCAGCCCTCACCATTAAGCCTCTCAACCATAATCTCCATTTCTGCAACTGAAATATATTATCCTTTGACATATGCAACTGCAATTTCTAGCGAAATGGGCAAACCACCTATCAGAAGTGAGTTTGACAATGCCATAATAATCACCCAAAATACAAAATTACTACGAATATTTGAAGACGTGGGATGGATGAGGTTTTTCGAAAAGTTATGAGGGGGAGATAGAGAAGTGGATATGGAGTTTGGGTTGGCCTATGTTTGAGTAGGATAATTTTGGGGTAAGGTTAGAGATACAACGCAACAAATGAGGAATAATGGACCAAGGAAGTAGTGTGTGGCAAGAACAAAGAAAAAGCAACATGACGAAATTTTGGATTAGCACACGAAGGCAGTTAGAATGTGGACAAGTTGAGTCCACTTAGAATTAGGGTTTTGGATTATAATGTAAGGGTTTTTACCCACGTTTGAGTATAAATGGAGGATGTATGAGGTATCTAGGGGGATCATTATCACTTTTGTATGAGATAAGTACTTGGAGCACCTTTTTGAGTTTTGAGTCGAAGTATATGTTTTGTTGAATAACTGAGGAGCTAAGGTGGAGTTACATGGATTATAATTGAGGGTCAGGTCGCAAGCTGTGGAAATTGGTGTGACTCTGGTATGCCTCACATAGGTGCATTCTAAATGAACCTTTTGATGTAGTGCATGCAACGCAAGACTTTGATGAAGAATAGTAAAGCAGAAGATCTTTGTGGATGTATCATGGGGGGGTGAACCACGGTAAAATATGGTGTCTTTATGTGTGTGTCTTTGTTTCTTTTATACGATTTATGATGAATGAATGGATAAATGAATGAATCTGTTAGAGTTTATTTACAATGCACACTAGAATAATTATGCAGAATGAATGGTAGATCTGAACAATGGTATAGTAAATCTGATGACTGTTGAAGTAGAGGAGTAAATGTGCCTAACATTCCCACGAGTTCCATCCCTTCCATGATTGTGGACACTTGGGTCATGAAATCACCCATAAGCCATCTCGAGTGAGACTACGTTGTGCACTATGTGCATAGTGTTGCCTCCTAGTTTACCAGGAGGGTCAATGGTTTCTAGGGTTTCGTTGGAGAACTAAAGTAGAACCTGGGTCATCCCTTACATCCAACAAATGGTTTTGTTGTCGGATTGAACTCAAAAGAACAACCTAGAAGGCATATGATGAGAAGGTCAGTGAATAAAATGTAGTGGTAAAAAGGGATGTTCAGGCCATGGAACCCTACAAAGAAAGAGATTGAAATATGGTTGGAGACAAAGCAACTCAATTTTGCGTAGAAAGATAATAGAAGATCTAGATATACACCACACTAGTATCTACAGAGGTATGTGTTTATTGATTTTCATGAGGCATATTTATGTTATTTTCCAAAGTTATTAGATGAGTGGTTATTGAGGTTGAAGGATGCTGATACGACTAAGAGGATAAGGCCAGTAGAGTGGAATGATGATAACATTGCATGATTGGAAAGGGTTAATAATAAATTCACACTCATAGTAGATTTTTGGTTAGAAAATTTTATTGCAGGGTTTATTAATAAATTTGCAGTCGAAACAACGAAGTCATATGCTGCTGCGGAGTAGGATTTCTTGAAGGTACCAAGAGGGAGGTACACTGGGTCACTTTACACGTCAATCAATATATTATTTCATGATAATGGTGTGATGATCATGGAATCAGAAAACTATATCACTCTACATGCACGGGGGAACTGGGGGAAGCACTAAGGAATATGTGAGATATGGAGAAGGTGTTGGAGAGAGGCTAGAAGAAGGAAGAAATGGAACCCATCATGATGGATGAGGAACAAACTAGGGAAATAATAAGGAAAGTAGGAGTGATGCGCAATAGACGACCCTACTAGTATAAGATCAATAGTAAGAAGAGGGTAGTAGATGAGCGAGAGGGCTTGGATAGTGATGAGGAAGCGGTAGAGGATATCCATGTGATGGGGCATATTGAGGATATCCTACCTACCACATATGAGAGGAAAACCAAAGGTCAAGGGTCCATTACAGAAGAAGGATCTCCAGTCCATATCTGAATTAATGTGGAACCCACAACCCCATGTGCGACTAAGATGTATGAAGAAGAAAAATTGGTTAAACAACAAGTGATTAGTGGTAGAAGGATTTTTTAGGATGGGGGTGTAGTGGAAGTTCAGGTAGAAGTTTAAGTTCAGTAAGAAAAAATCAAGTATATACATTGTTTGAAGGTGGTAGTACAACACAATTTACAATGGAAGGAGTAGATCCAACTATTAGGTTACTAGAGTTATGAGGAGAAGGATCAGAGGACCCACAAAAGAACTTGTTTATCTGTGAAAATATTTGGGAAGATAAGCATATTACAGATGAAGATACAATGTTTGCGTAGTTGGCAATCACATTCAGAGACCACAAATTGGATTGGTATATGGATCTCGCAGTAAATAATCCAATGGAAGCACCTACAATTGTCGCAGAGGTGAAGAGGAAATTAATAAATGAATTTCAGAAACCAAGTTCAGAGGATCAGTTCATGAATGAGATGATAAAGATTAAGTAGAATCCAGGAGAATTAATCTGGGAGGTTAACCATAAGTTCAAAAGGTTAAAAGGTAAGTTGAAGTTCCCTATTACTGATATGCAACATAGACATTTATTTTTTAACTCTTTATTGCCACACTTCAAGTATCCTTTGAGGCAACAAAAGTTCCAGAGTCGGGCCGAGGCTTTGCAGGAAGCCTTGCAATTAGAAGAAAATTAGTATAAACATATAGATCCAGTTGTAGAAGAGTTGAGAGAATGTCTGAAGAACCTTGCATTTCAATTGAATCAAAATAAAGGTAAGGAGAAAAGAGAAGATGTCTGGTGTACATTATACAAGACAGAAGGTCACCATAAGATTGAGTGTCCATTATTTGCACAGTAAATAGGAGTAGGTATGATGAATTATTTATCTTCAGGAGGAGCATGGTATGAGATATGCATAACACATGGGAATGATCTTAATCATTGTCCCATGATGTAGAAGTATCAGACCGTACCAAATACTGTATTTTGTAATTTTTTCAAGTCAGTTGGACATGAAGACAAGGACTACAGAACCTTGGAGATAATAAATGAGAGGACATCAAATGCATGTAGGGTGAAAGTTGAATTAATGACAACACAACCTGCGCAACAACCACAATATAATCCCACGCAACAGTTTCAAGCAAAACCATAGTATAATAACATGCAACAATTTGAAACACCACCACAGTATAACAACGCACAACAGTGCGCAACACAACCACAGTAAAATAATGCACAACTGTAGTATAATCAGGGACCATAGTATAATACACTGCATGGAGATAATCAAGGAAACAAAGGAGGCTTCAGAGGAGGAGGTCATGGAGGAAGAGGATTTGGAGGAGGTCGAGGACCAATATTTTGTCACAATTTTCAGAAACCTAGACACTATGCAAGAGATCATCCATTTCCCCCTGTCACATGTATGTATTGTCGCATAAAAGACCATGAGACATAAGATTTTCCAACACTGTTGACAAAGATACAGGACAAGAGAAACCAGAATAACCAGAATGTACAATGGATTATTGTAGAAAATAGAGAAGAGGATGGGAAGAAGATCAATATAGTTACTATAGGTGTATCTAAGACAGGGATGATGCAGCAAAGAAGAACCATGATATACACCAATGGGTTAGGAAGAATGCAGAACCTGAACAAAATTTTGATGCGTTCAAAGAGAAGGAAACATTCAAAGAGGCTACACATGATATTTTGAAGGAGAATATTGCATCTACTTTAGGAACAAAGCCAAGATATGAGGTATCAGTCTATGACATGTCTCCCTTATTTCATCAGACCAACAAAGAGAAGCCTTCAGAGAAAGAAAGTAACTTAAGAAACATTTTGGATTCTTGTGTAAAATTGTTGAATGATAAAAATTCTTTACAGGTACCGCAAAGTCTATTAGAAAAGTGTAATTATGGGGAAGAATGGGTAAAGACAGTGCATCACATTCATAATAAGAGAAGAACAAGTAGTGAATTCATGTTGAATGCAAACATTGGATATTTTAATATCGGGGATATCATACTACGCTTAGGGTCTGATGTCAATGTTCTTCCAAAAAAGGCATGGGAAGCTATGGGGGAACCTACATTGGGGTATTCACCTATACAATTGAAGTTATAAAATCAACATAGAGTGGTGCCAATTGGTATATTGAAGGGGATACCAGTAGATATAGATGGTGTGAGCACCATGAAAAACTTTGAAGTCATTGACATAGTAGATAATACTTCACCATATCCACCATTGTTGGGTCTGGATTTGGCTTTAGATAACCATGTTATTATTAACTTGAAGACCAAGAAGATGATGATCACACGTGGTATTTATGTATAACTAATTTACATCTTATATAATAAAAAAAAAATTGTAAGTTCCACATACCTTCCTCCTTCTGAGGGATCATGGAACCAACAATGAATTCATGTAATCACTGTTGGAGAATTGGAAGCAACGATTACATGAATTATATACCCAAAGATGTGCTAGAATGATGTGTGCACTAATATGGGTTGGTACAGAGGTAAGAGAACCTCCTACTTTTTATGGTCTGAATAATTTAAAAGAATTTTTGAGAAAGTTTGAGGTAGAAATTTTGGAGAATCAAATATTTCTAGCATTAGACATTGCCTTGAAAGAAACACCTTACCGTTGGTGGGGTACACATGAGAATATTAATAACCAGTTTCATTGAAAAAGGTTATTGTGCATTAGATTTGGCACAGAGCATGAGAACAAAGTTTTGGAGAAATATGATGGATTTGGAAAACCCAAAGAACATGTAGATAGATGCATGGTCCAATGGAGATTAATACCACTAGAATAATGGCCACATCACTTTATTCACACATTAGAAGGCATGCCAAGGAATTGGTACACAGAACAAGACAACGCAGGGAAACTACAAATTGGAAAGAAATGCAACAAAATTTTGTGATGACATTTTACTTTGAGCACGAGAGCTTGAAAATCGATACAACTCTGAAGGTGGTAAGCGGCAATATTTTTTAAGAACGTGAAGTGGATATTGTGAAAGCATATAAAAATAAACGAACATTTCGGTAGTTGGAACACTGTTACCATATCACGGAAGAAGAGGGCCCAACAGAAAAAAAAAATTGCACAATATCTAGATCCTAGAAGTTGAAGGTGAGAGGGAAGTAGAAGGCCCAAAGCTAGATTCAAAAGATTATGCTACACCATTGAAGATCAATAAGGTAAATATTTGAACTACAGAAAACCCAAAGATTACAAGCATTAGAGATTATTGGGATAATCAGAGAGTAGAAAGAATCACAAAGTTACTGTGTGAGTACAATTATTTGTGTCTCTATGTGTGTTTTGTGTTGCTTTACTATGATTTATGATTAATGAATGTATAACTGAATGAATCTATTAGAGTTTAATTACAACGCACACTAGAATAATCATGTAGAATGAATGGTATATATGAACAATGGTATAGTAGATATGATGAATGTTGAATTAGAAGAGTAAATGTTCCCGACATTCCCATGAGTTCCATCCCTTCCATGACTGCAGACACTTGATTCACCCAATCAGCCACAATCCATCTCAGGTGAGACTACATTGTGCACTTTGTGTGCAGTGTTTCCTTTTGGTTTACCAGGAGGGTCGATGGTTTCTAGGGTTTTTTTGGGGAACTAAGGTAGAACCCGAGTCATCCAATACATCCAACAACCTACAAAAAACAGGTTTTTGTATTCAATGGGTTACAAATATAGGTGTATAAAGAAAAGATTTTCAAAGTTATCAGCTTTTCACAAACTGGAGAAAGGTGGTTTGAGAGAAGGGCGTCTGCAAAAATGATCCATGGAGAATCCTTGGAATATAATGAATCAATGAAAGGGATAGATAAAGGAACACAAATAAAATTTCTTCTAATGCCCTTCCTAGAAGTGTCTCTCTATGTACAAAAGTTCATAACTTGTGAAGGGAGATATATCTTGTTGTTAAGATGTCACTTCAAATTGTTAAGCCGCCTGAGGTACCAAAGACGACACATCAACATTCCATGTTTCTTATTTAGTTTTCTTGAAGTGACATGCAAGATGGTGAAAGAAGCCAAGAATACTAAGTCAATTTTGGCTCAAGACTAGTTGATAAGGTTAATAATCAAAGACACCCTTGCAGAGGAGGGTCAAAGTTCGAATACCTCCTTGGAATTTGTACAGTCCTAGGAAATTACAAAAGTTGCAAATATTGTAGAGCCAATGAGGGTGGAATTGGGGGAGAAAGAAAAATATGATGAAACAAAGAAGATGCAAAGACCCCATAGAAGGGTATTGATCTAAAAAAGGAACTCTCACGACCCAAAAGGAGGAGTTTTTTTAGGGATTCCCCAACTACTGAACATCGAAGTGACCCATAACCCAATCGATGGAAGCCAATAAGAAGTGATAAAAGAGGAAAAGAACCCTGGAATAATTGAATCAGATAATGAAGAAACCCTAGAAAAGGGTATAGAACCCATGAGGAATTTCTCAGAGGATTCAGAGGGAAGCAATCATGAGCATGAGAATAGGCATTCAACAGAGGAGGAAGGATCACAACACTTAGTGAAAGATGAAGAAATAGACGTTGTAGGATCCAAGAAGCCAAGGAAAGAGAAATAAAAGAAAGGGAGGGCCATACTGATTGGTAAGTTCCAACCCTTGTTTTCTAAAAATTATTTGAAATCCCATATAATTTTAAAAAGAATTCATAGGAGCTTAAGGAAATTGTATTTATCCCTACACAAAGAAATGGAAATTGCAAGGGAGAGACTAAAAAACTATGAAGCCCAAAAAGGCTTAGACACATTGGTATAGGACATCAAGGAACAAAGAGATTTTCCATATCCTATTCCACATGTGGTAGAGCACAATTCAAATAAAGATCCCGAGGAAAAAATTGAGGAATAACCTAAGGAAAAATCAAAGGAAAAATACGAGGAAGATCCTGAGGAATAATTGGATGGAAAAGAAGAGGAGCTTGATCAGAGGAACTCTGAAGATGATGAAGAAACCAGGATGGTAGAAAATCCAAAGAGTCAATTAGCTGATTTGGTTCGAATTGACCAATTGGAGAGCGAGGTATCTAGTTAGAAATCAAAAGTGGAATTCTTGGAAGAGAATTTGGTCTCTTTAACAGAGCAATAGAAAGATGAAACGTTCCCAATGGAAGCTAAGAATCCTAGGGAACATGAGGTTTGTATGGTGATTCAAAGGATAACTACTGATCTCCAACAACTGAAGTGTGATAAGCAATATATTTGTTTCTTGGCAAATGAGATGAAGGACCATAGTTTTTCTTCCCCTACTTACTTCGTCTACCTAAAAGAGCAACTAATATCCTTCCATATTAGAGAAATCATTGCAAGGAATCCATATTGTATTAGGATCCTAGAGTGCTTTATATAAAAATTATCCAAAATAAATGAGGGAGATTAGGGGTTATTGTGTGAATGGTACCAAAATAACTTGATAATGACTGATTTCAAAAATTGGGATCCAAATCGGGGACATATAACTTAGAGCCTTCATTTCCTTTATACAAAATCAAATCAAATGGAGTGAAACACTCTCTTTCATTGAGTTATTGGAATGGAATGATGAGATATGGGTATGATCCATATGGATTTCGGTGGCCTCCCACCTATTCCAACTAGTTCATTTTGGCAGTTTTCCAGTTTGGCAGTTTTTTTCCTAGTTTTCAGGTCCCTGACTTGCGGGGCCGTTTTGAGGCCCTAAACAACGTTTTTAGAGATCACCACAGTCGACACCAACAAAAATCAACCCTGAGTGCATGCAACAGGCATCCAGTGATCAGATTGTGGACACACATATCAAGGGCACCCGACAACAAATGATCCAGCTTTATCGAGTTGTCAAAGCAGGGCAACTCTTGCACCAAGGCAAGTGGCTCACCTGGGGACAAATTCAACAGAAATTTCCTCATCTGATGGGGGCACTCAACGCAATGGATACCATTGCTTACTAAGGGGGGAGGATTGATCCATATGGATGTTGATGGCCTCCCACCTATTCCAACTGGTTCATTTTGGCAGTTTTCCAGTTTGGCAGTTTGTTTCCTAGTTTTCAAGTCCCTGACTTGCGGGGCCATTTTGAGGCCCTAAAAAACGTTTTTAGAGATTGCCACAATAGAAAATTCCATTTACTAGATTAGATAAAAATGTGTAGTCCTTGGATAGACCTTTCCAAAGGGCTATCATGCGCCTAAAACGAAGATCGTATGAAAAAGTAACGACCCCGAGAAGTTGACCGACTAACTGACTTAAATGGGGCCCACATGACTTTTGGCGCTTCATCTCCTAGGGTTAGGTTTTTGGATGTCTAGGGTTTTTGACATTCCTATTTATTGTGAAAATTCCTTCATAGCCTCATTGTAATCATCTTCTTGCGAATGAGTGCAGCCGTCACATCTCTTCTCAGAGATAAGCCGCCACCATTCCAGCAAGCTTGTTTTCCGCTGCATTTTACAGTTTCAGCTTATTTCCTTATTGAATAGAAAACCAGTTTTACTGTATCTCTGTTATTCTGTGTTAAGCATATTTTAATAATCTGTATTCATTTTGTTCTACTCATAAAATCCAGATCAGTGGTATCAGAGTGGTCTGCTCCTTGTCGTCTTAATGCATGTCCCCAACGAGGTCGGGGTACAAAGAATTGGGCCTCGAGCTTGTTTCTCTTGAGGACAAAAGCTCTCGCACACCCAAACAAACTCTCATGGAAAGAGAAAATAAAGATGACAGGACAGGATATCCTTTCAAAATGTTTCTTGAGGAAGCCCTCATGCAACAGAGGAACGAGATGATGGATAGTTTCACGCAAATCCTTCGGTGGCTACCAACAAGTGATTCATCTTCCTCGAGCAGAGGCGTCACCCCCTTCAAGGTACAAATCAACTTCAATATTCCTATATTTGAAGGTCAGATAGACACGGATGTTGTAGACAAGTGGTTGAATCTACTAGAAGGGTATTTTTCTGTACATAACTTTTCAAATAGAGAAAAAATTACTTTTGCGCTCCTCAAAGATGTTCCCCATGTGAAAGATTGGTGGGAAACATTCTGGGAGCAAAAGGAAACAGAGGAACCCTCATTATTTACAGTCACGGCTACCTGGAAATCCTTCAAGGATGCTATTAAGGAACAATACTACCCTGCCAGAAGCTATGATGGCTTGCATACCAAATGGACCACACTGCATCAAGAAAGAGACCAAACAGTGCCAAATTTCACAAATATCTTCCATACCCTGCGCACCAAGTTGGGTATCAAAGATTTAGAGGGACATCTGGTGCTCAAGTACCATGGTTCTCTACATAGATACATCAAGACTGAAATGGAATTTATGGACATCTCATCCTTGGGCGCGGCCTATTGATATGCCGTCAAAATCAAGTAGAAGCTCAAACAAAAGATGCGACAATTTGGGCATGGGAACCCCTCATAGCAAAAACCAAGAAAGGGAAGCCCCAACCTACAGAAAAAAGGATAGAGCAAAGATGGACAGTATCAGAACAACCAATCCAAGCCACAAGCAAAGAAGGACACCAGAAAGACAGAGAAGGATACCAGGAAGTGGTGCGACTTCCATAAGATCCCTTGGCATAACACTGCTGATTGTCACTCAAAGCAGTCATTGGTGGCCGAAGTGAAAGCCTCCAAATCAAATGCGGGTTCTGACACTGAGTTAGAACCAGAAAGGGGAAGACGGATCATTGACGCGGAGCCCAGTTCCACTGTTGCTACCACCAAGCTCCAACCTAATGAACTAGATGAGACAGAAGAAGGTGAGCGCATTTTCCATTCACAGATGTAGGTAAAAGGCACCCCATTGCACTTCATCGTTGATAGCGGTAGCCAGAAGAACCTCATCTCAGTAGAGGTCGACAAGCGACTGGACCTGCCGAAAACACCGCACCCACAACCCTACACCATTGGATGGCTCTGCCAAGGAAGCGATCTCCATGTCATCCAATAGTGCCGACTGTCGTATGAAATCAAGCCCTTCAAAGACGAGGTATTGTGTGATTTTTCTCCTCTCGAAGTTTGTAATGTTTTTTGGGCCAACCTTATTTATGGAAACGTCATGTTGTATATGAGTATAGGCCTCGTAGTGTTATTATTACTTTGAACAAGAAATTGTACAGGATACCTGAGGCAATCCCTCCTAGTGCTATTTCCTTGATCTCTGCCAAGCAATGCAGGAAGGTCATCTCTCAGACTAGGAAATTTATCTTCTTCATGATTCGCTCTCCGAGTAAGAGAAAGATCGCATCCACATCCAGCGCCTCTATGGTTGATCTCTCCACACAATAGAAGCAAGTGGATAAGGTCATGGAAGAATACTTAGATGTATTCTCCTCTCCTACCAAGGTACCTCTGCACTACTAGGTCAAGCATCCCATCGATCTGACCCCAAGCACACCGCTACCCAATGGGTCAGTCTATCGTCAATCTCTATTAGAAAATGAGGAGATCAAGAGGAATATCCAAGAACTTCTCCACAAGGGGCACATCCATCCCAGCTCATCGCCTTATGGGAGCCCAATCGTACTGGTGTAGAATAAATACGGGACCTGGTGACTCTGCATTGATTATCGGGCCCTGAATAAAATCACAGTCTGGAACCGGTACCCAATTCCTCGAATCGACGACCTCCTTGATCATCTCATGGGGGCCAAATACTTTAGTAAGATTGATATGAAGTCTGGCTACCACCAGGTCCCAATAGAACATACATATGTATGGAAGACCGCCTTCAATTCAAAAGAAGGTCTTTTTGAATGGTTGGTCATGCCCTTTGGTTTGACAAATGCTCCAACAACTTTTATGAGGATGATGGATGATATCCTACGACCTTTCACAAGTACTTTTGTAGTGGTGTATCTGGATGACATCCTCATCTACAACAAGACTTGGGTGGAACACTTGTATCATATTCATCAGGTTTTGCACACCCTGCAACAGCACAAACTATATGAAAACTTGGAAAAATGCTCCTTCGGCATGGACATGGTCCACTACTTAGTCTACATCATTGATCAACATGGTGTGCATGTGGATCCAGCCAAGATCCAGGTCATCTGTGACTGGCCAGCCCCAACCACACTCTCTGAGCTTCGAAGCTTCTTGGGCCTCGCCAATTTCTATCGCAAGTTTGTGTTGGGGTTCTCTCATATTGCATGGGCCCTCAGCCAAGTAACCAGGGGTGGTAGTAAGGCAAAATTTGTGTGGGGCCTGTCCCAACAACAAGCCTTCAATGACTTGAAGCAGTGCTTGTGCTCATTCCTGGTACTTTCATTACCGGACCTGCAACATCCCTTTGAGATCGAGATAGATGCTTCAAACTATGCTATGGGCGTTGTTCTCACTCAACATGGCCACCCTGTGGTGTATCATAGTGAGACACTATCAGATGTTGTCTGTAAGTACCCTACTTACGACAAAGAAATGTACTCCATTGTGCAAGCCTACTGCCAGTGGAGACATTACATTCTGAGGAAGGAGACAGTCATCCACACTGATCACAAGCCACTACAATTCATGCATACCCAAGGAAAATTGCAAAATGACCGCCATCAGAAGTGGTCCACATACTTAAAACAGTTCCACCTCAACATAAAGTATAAAACAGGAAGTACCAACCAAGTTGTCAATTGCCTCAGTCGACCTCCAGTCACGACACTCACCATGGTTCTAGACTCTTGTGGCCATGAGACCTCTGAATGGCCCCACCTCTATGAGACAGACCTTGACTTCTCCACCACTTAAGAAATGTTGGGAGAAAACTCAGTGGTCGTTGATTTCCATCTTTAGGATGGGTTGTTGTGTTGTCTGCTCCATCTCTGCGTTCCATCAAGCGAGAGTGCAAAGATGATCTAGGAATCTCACTAAAGTCGGGTGGCAGGACACTTTGGCATAAAAAAAATAGTGGTAGTGCTGCAAAAACATTTCTACTGGCCGAAACTTCGACATGATGTCGGCAAGTATATCAGGTCTTGCACCGCCTGCGTTATTGCCAAACCGACCACTAAGAAACAGGACATGTACACCCCTCTTCCTACTGACGAAAATACATGGGAATCCATATCCATGGACTACATGTCAGGCCTCCCGTCCACCACGAGGGGCAATGACTGTGTTTTTTTTGTTGTTGATCGCTTTTCCAAGATGGCGATTCTGGTCGCCTGCAAGAAGAATATCACTGCAGAGGCCACTACCAAGATATTCTTTGAACACATCTAGGTAAACTTTGGGATCCCAAAAACCATTGTCTCAGATCAGGACAGTCAGTTCCTCAACACATTCTGGTTGAGCCTTTGGTCACTGTTGGATACCAAGCTCACCAAATCCACTGCCTTCCACCCCCAGATAGATGGCCAAACTCAGGTCGTCAATCGGATGATCATACATATCCTGCACATGTACAAGTCCAAGCACCCCCACACATGGGATGAGAGTCTTCCCTATGTCCAACATAGCTACAACCGATCCCTGCATAGCTCAAATGGTCACAACCCCTTTCAAGTGGGGTTGGGATTCCAACCATTGGGCCCCATGGATGTTGCACTACCCCTGGAGAACACCTCAACCGACTTATCCCCTGCTCCACCAGAAGCTGACAAAGCCACCTGATTCATTGAGAGGATCCATCACATCCGCCAATAGGTTTAGGATATTTTACAGAAGTCCAATGCCAAGTACAAGCAGCGCCATGATCAACGCTGGGTGCCACATAAGTTTCAGGTGGGTGACAAAGTTTGGTTGCACTTGTAGAAAGAACGCCTTACAGGGCCCCATAGGAAGCTTCGACCACTCCGGTATGGGAAATACACCATCACCAAGGCTATGGTTGAAAATTATTTTACACTCAACATTCCCCCTTTCCTTGGCTTGCACCCAGTCTTCAACATGGCTCTCCTTCGACCATATTTCCCACCATTATTGGACACCTCAAAGACAACAGAGAAGTTGACACCAACAGAAATCAACCCCGACTACATGCAACAGGAATCCAGTGATCATATTTTGGACAAACAGATCAAGGGTACCTGACAACAAAGGATCCGGCTTTATCGATTTGTCAAAGCAGGGCAACTCCTGCACCAAGGCAAGTGGCTCACCCGGGGCCAAATTCAACAGAAATTTCCTCATCTGATGGGGGAACTCAACGCAATGGAGACCATTTCTTCCTAAGGGGGGAGGATTTATCCATATGGATTTCGGTGGCCTCCCACCTATTCCAACTGGTTCATTTTGGCAGTTTTCCAGTTTGACAATTTTTCTCCTAGTTTTTAGGTCCTTGACTTGCGGGGCCGTTTTGAGGCCCTAAACAACGTTTTTAGAGATCGTCACAGTAGACAATTCCCTTTACTAATTTAAAGAAAAATGTGTAGTCCTTGGATAGACCTTTCCAACGGGTTATCGTGTGCCTAAAATGGAGATCGTATGCAAAAGTTACGACCGGGGATGTTGATAGACTAATTTACCCAAATAGGGCCCACATGACTTTTGGCACTTCATCTCCTAGGGTTAGGTTTTTGGATGTCTAGGGTTTTTGACATTCCTTTTTATTGTAAAAAGGCCTTCATGGCCTCATTGTAATCATCTTCTTGTGAATG
The DNA here is from genome assembly GCA_010110895.2 of Picea sitchensis. NCBI lineage: Eukaryota > Viridiplantae > Streptophyta > Pinopsida > Pinales > Pinaceae > Picea > Picea sitchensis. The sequence continues at coordinate 29,053 of SNQJ01S0075219.1, read as the reverse complement.
AACACAACTGTCACATCTTTTCTCAGAGATAAGCCACCACCATTCTAACAAGCTTGTTTTCCGTTGCATTTTACAGTTTCAACTTATTTCCTTATTGAATAGAAAACCAGTTTTATTGTATCTCTGTTATTCTGTGTTAAGCATCTTTTAATAATCTGTATTCATTTCGTTCTTCTCATAAAATCCAGATCAGGGTAAGAGGATCCCCAAATCCAACCAATTTACTCACTGGGAAGGTAGAAATGATGCAAGACCAATTGTTTGTAAAATCCTTTCAAGAGGTACGGGATTTGGCTACTCGAGATTGTGAATAATAGATGATTTTGAATAGGTTAGAAAACCTCCTCGGTCTCAAGATAAGGAATGAATCCTTATTAGAGGGAATAAATAAAAATAACCCCTTCACCATCACTAGGTTTGAGATTGCATTAGACATATTTTCAAGGTATGTCCATTGTTGAAAGGAGCATGGTGTTAATTGGATTGGCTCGAGGTTTTGTTTACTTATTTTATGGAATTTATTAGAATATAATGAGAATGAAGAGGATATTCTAGCTAGTTTCAACCAAAATTTGGGATATTATAAAATATAGGAAGAGGGACACCCTTCTTATAGCTGGAGCATTGCTTGCCTAGAGGCTCCATGGTTAGAATCATCAAAAAAGGAAGAACAAATACATCTTCATGAGGATATGCAATGACTTTGGTTGGGGGGAGATGATGTACCCCAACATTGTCATCTCTTTTGACCAAATTTGGCATCACCCAAATACTTTTCACTTATCTCTTTTATCATTTTCCTACCTTTTTGTGTGCAAAATACCATTTTGGCAAAATATATTTATTAGTTTGCAATTTCTCATATTCTTTTAGCTAGTTGATAATAAATAGGGTGGATTATGTACTTAAAATTACTAGTAATATGTTATTGCATGTTTATACTATAGTAAAATCATAGACAAAACATTGATAAGCTATTAGGAAGCTACATGCAACTTGCAGCCAAGTCATTGACAAGCTACAGAGAAGCTAAAGGAAACTAGTATCTAGACCAGTGATAAACTATAGTGAATCTACATGAAACTCACATTCAAACTATTGATAAGCTACATGAAAACTACAAAAAGTTCGCAGAACCCTAATGTTGTTGAGGGTGCAACCACTAGGCTATAGAACAACTTGAACCACATTTGATTTTGAAGTTGTGGAACTAGAGGAAACATGGACAAATGGAAATAATTGTGAAACATAATAAGGATTCATGGAGACAAAATCCTACCTACTTGGAGTATGTATGTGGCACACAACTGAAATCCACTTTCGATGTCACATTATTTCAAATAAAGAAAAGCATGATTTGTATTTTATGTTTAAATTTAGCTAATAGCTAGTCACGGGTCAATGAACTATAAATTGCCTGTACTAAAATGTAAAGAAGACAAACACTGATTTTTAAATAGTTGGTGAGACAGCTTGAGAACCACAGGTTATCAAGCATGTATAAATACATATTTTATTAGTATGGAATCCTTGGTGGCTATAAAAATTTGACCATCTGCTCCAGTTGGATATGGAGAGAATACATCGAAACTCTATTTTCCTGTATTCAATTGTTGCTTAATTAAAACTTGTTCAAGCTTGATTCATGCTTTCGTATTTATGTGTGCTCGAAGTGGATTTGTAGCTGCTACATTCCTTTCCAGTGCATTATTTGAGTATGCAGGGCCGACCTCCAATACGATAGGTGTTATAGTGTTAGCTAGGTTTGTAGGATTTTGTTATTAATAGTTCATGTTTGAAAGTTGATACATTTTCAGTGTGGTGGATTAATTCCTTTTTGGGTGATAGAATACTATTGTTTCCTTTCAAATTGAATTATCATTCAACATTTGATTAAAGCAATGTCATTTTCCTAATAGATCAATCTTATGTGGTGAATATTTTTCCTTTGAAGAAGTCTAAATTATTACTCTCAGCTACGAGTGGTTTGAGTGTTATCTGATTATTCTTGGTATTCTCGAGAGAATGTCACCACAAAAATAGAGCTTTGTTTCTTTTGCAATTTAAACATTCTCAGTTGTTTCAAATTCATCATAATCTCGTTAGTTTGCATTTACAATTATCTCCTAGGCTTGGGTTTATAAAAGTTTAGACTTACAACAAATTCCTTTGAATGAATGTGCTTAAGGAAATAATTACATCTATTTTTCTTAGTAATAATAGTGATCATCTTGGTAAGGATTAGGTTTTCAATACCAACATTTAGTTAATTTCCTCTCTTGCAAGTGCTTAATCAATTCCATTTCTAGTACTTGGTTAAATTTCCTTTCCTACAAATAGTTAATCAATCCTCTTTCTACAAGTGTGAATGCTCTTTCAACACAATAGTTAGGAAATTTACTTTCAACAAGTGTGAGTTTCATTTCCTACCAGTACATGTAGTCAATTTACTTTGTGCAAGAGTGATTTTCATTTTCATGCCAAAATTTGTAGAGCCTTGCCAAAACTTGTGAACTATTTATAATTTGTTTGTAAAGGTAATTATTGAAACTACAACTACATAAAAAAACAATAAAAGAAGAATTATGACCTGCATATATATTGTGTGGTAGCTCACAAGTTCAAAGAGAACCTTAGGTTGACAATTTAATGCACAAACATTTGATTGCCTTGCTATTTAATTAGAGGGGTGATTAAAAGGCCTATCATGTTTCACATATCAAAATAGATTTCCAAAACCATTCTAAAATCTATGAATTATACTTTTGCAATACCCCAGAAAGGAGAAATATCCTTTGTGAGATTTATTTGCACAACTACATTATGAAGTTGAGACTGAGGTGGTACCCAAATATGTATGTTTGAGATGTGTACATGAGAACCTTCGGGTCTTAGCTACAAAATGAGAACACCATATTTATAGCTGCAAAATGATATGAAGCTCCATAATTGGAGGCAACACTGCAAGTAAGAGGTGAAGTAGCTAAGCCAAGTGAAGTTTGTAAGAACCACATTCAAGTGATAGTCGATCGACTTGCTCATCGAGTGTTGGAGAAAAGACAATTGGAACTTGAAATAGAATGTAGTGCACTCATAAACACGTCCAAGGAATAAGTATTAAGTAATGTAGAGACAAGATGGAAATTATTAATAGAATAAGTACAATGGAGGGAACCACATTCATTGTTAAGACTAAGGACAACTCTCTTTAGGGATACCCTATACCTTGAAGGCCTTGGGAGGATCACCTCCAACTAGATATGATTAAAATAGATGTTTCCCCTCTTTTTGCACCCCATTCCTTATTTCAAGAGATTTTGTGAACCAAATGCTATTGCAATGAGAGAATGATGGAAAGAGATTATGAGTTTTTTAGGATGCCACCCCAAGGATAAAGATATTGTTGATTAAGGTTGGTTGTCATTGATGTTAACCCTTGAAGAAAGCCTCGTAGCACAAAGGCTTGGGTAATGGACCCAATATTATTTGATGTAAATATGACTCATTATTTTTTTTTCATGGTTGATAAGAAGTAAATATGGATGAACTGAAAAGTGGTCCCCTTATGCTGAAAGCCCTCACGGGAAGATGTTTTGTAGAGTAAGAGAACCCATGCTTAATTGTGGAATAATGAGATGAAGGAAAGTGATTT
>SNQJ01S0075219.1:0-23556 GCA_010110895.2 Picea sitchensis | reverse complement strand
TTTTTTAAAAAATAAGGTTTTGGTGTGTATAGTAAATTAATACACACCATGGCGTCAACCACACACACACACTCACACATCGGTATAGTATAACAATGTTCTTGTAAAATTGAAAATATTTTACAAATTTATGTATTCATCCAATGCTTTATGAATTAAGAAAAGCACGAATTTCTAAGTACTATTTATTACGCACCGTTGACCTGTGAAAATTTTTAATACATGCCAGTTTCCATATAAAAATCGTAATTTCTCCATTTTAAACTCAACTGTGTGCTTTGTAAAAATTGTTCCCCAATGCTTATCAAGATAAAAAGCACACATTATAATGTGAAAAGTATTTTTTTAATATTATTTATAATTTAAATTAAGCGGTGTTGTTGACATACAAAACACATCGGTGCTCTTACTATGTACAGAGCGCATCGGTCACTGTGAAGGCATTTAAACAAAAAAACTGAAAGAGACATGACGGTTTGGGATCCAATGCAATGAGTGGTTTTATTGCAACATATAGGAAATTCCCATATATAAATAAAAAAAAACCTATCAAAATTGTTTTCTTAAAAAAATGTATGCTTGTGAAATATCCAAAAAGAAAGAAAACAAACAGTGAGGAAATTAGGGCTTCCAATACTGAAGGTAACTACAAAATTTTTTTGTTTTTTTGGGGAATGCAATGAAAATTGTTTGAATCAAATAGGAGAATGATTAATATGATTAATAGAATGAAATCATATACTTGAAATTCCTCCTATGCAGATTTCTATGTGATCTACAGTAATCCCCTTCGAATTTGGCTTTTCAAAAATAATCCACTGACTCCAAAGTCTTTACCGATAAATCTTTGTTGCACAAATATCCCTTCTAAATTTTGGCAAAAAAATAAAAGAATGAATAGGGTTTTCCTTCATAAACAAAAAAACTAAAATTCCCGCTCATGTTTTCATTGTATATTTCGATGCATTGATGATAAATGTGCACACTGTTTTTTTTCAAAAGTTACATTTTTGGTGCACTATACAGTGAGTAGCACATCGGTGTGGTGTGTACATATAACACACTAATTTATTTTCTTAATAAATTTCAACCTATTGATAGTAAGTGCATACTATTTTTCTAACTTGCTTCAATCAGTGCGTTATATAGTTAGAAACACATAGGTGCAGTGTGTAAGTAAAAAAACACCGTAAGACAATTAAATTTTTCAAATGCAAATGCAAAGATATGCATTTAAATTTTCTGGAGGTTTTACTTTGAGGAGGCAATAACGAAGGTCATTCTTCAGTGCTTCGCTAATTAAACACACTGGTGCATTTGGTTTATTCGTATGCATCGGTGTGTCTTTACATGATGAAGTGCACAATCAAGTTATAAAACTTATTCGAAATTATTTTTGAAGTTAGATTTTTCTATGCTTCCCAAAATGATGTTTTTGGCTCAAATGCAGGAAAAAAATAATTATAAAATCAAATGACCGATTCTTCAGATTCCATCTCATTTGGTATTTTTGGAAGTCCTTCAAGTCCTCTTACACTGATTTGCAGTATGTTTATATTCTATTGATAATTCATTTATCTCATTGAATTTATGTTATGTATGCAAGTACAATTGGATAATTGTTCATTGAATTTTGCAGGATTAAGTTCAAATCCTCAAAATATTCCCGTAGTCTTAAAATTTTGCAAGCTCTTAACAGGAGAAAGATGTCGCAAGGAGTTGTTTGATGAAAATGAGTAGTTTCTTTACCCTACCAATCCTAACAACCATTTTCTAGCAACCAGTCTGGGTCAATGATATTATATTGTGAATTGGATCTCTTTTATGTAGACAACCCCGTAGGGCATAAGAAAAAGATGATTGAGTAATTGTATTTTTGGATTTTAAATGGAACTAATGTAAATGTATTGTCTAATTCGAAATTTGTTTTATAAAGTGATTGGTTTCATATTTATTATTGGGAAAAAATGTCCATGCTTCTAATAAGTGTTTGGTTTAATGTTTGAACATATTAAATGCATTGTGTTACTAATATTATTGATGTAATGTTCAATATTTTTACAATCAAGATTATGATGACGAGCGACTTGTCCATCATCTATAATTGCAACCCACTACGATTTCAGGTTGTGAGATTACTGCTAAACGAAATAGCTCAGAGAGGAAGCATACCGAGATTGGTTGAAACAACCACCTATTCAATTCCCACTATGTCTTGAGTCTCCAATTCAAAACCTTGATAGTAACACTAGTTCTTCACATGTTGGGGATGAAGGAAATGATATAGAGGTTGGTATGGATGATTTCTTGTGGGATAGCCAAGCCATGGAGGGAATGTTGTTAGATGCATTCCAGCAAAATCAATTAGGGGATGATGTTGATTTCGTAGCTACCTTCTTCGAAAGAATGAAATCTTCTTCCACCACCCATCTATTTGGTCGAGTATAGGGGTCTGCAAGGTCCACCCATCTAGGGACATCAATGTTATTGTACAACTTGAAAGAAATGTATGGTATGTTAGATGCGTGTTTCTCAACACTTTTGAGGTAACTAACCATTAAGTCACCTAAATGTTTAAGAAAGCGTGTCACACAATGAAGGAATAAAAGGGTTTATTTTTTTCATGCTTAATGATAATGTACATTTCTATTTCCCACTAATTGTAGGTTACTCAAAGATAAGGTACTTACAAGTGGTAATGTCTTTCTCGATAGCTATGCAGAGGCAAAGGAAATGTTGAAAATGATGGGTGTTGAGTACATATCATACCACACATGTCTGAATGATTGTATTCTATACAAAAATGAATATGTGAACAAAGAGATATGTCTAGAATGTGGGCATGATAGGTACTATAAATAAAAAAAGGGTAAGGCACATTATCCTCCTCATAAGATATTGAGGCACATGCCTATAACTCTAAGGATTCAAAGGCTCTTTCATTTCACACAATTATCCATGTTGTAGGGGTGGCATGCCTCACATAAAATTGAGCCACAAGTTATTCGAATCCCAACAGATTCAATATCCATGAAGCATATAAAGGATACATGGCCTGATAAATTCAAGGATGAAGTACGGAGCCTATGATTGAGCATAGATATGGATGGATTTAACTTTTATTCCCTCCAAAACACCAACTATTATATTTGGCCAGTGGTATTGATCAATAAAAATATCCCCCCATGGTTGTTCGTGAAGAATGAACATCTTATGTTCTCTCTTATATTCCTTGGTAAAAGACAAGTGAAGAGAATGGATGTCTACCTCCAACCACTGAACGATGAATTTAAGCAATTATGGGAAGGGATACATGTATATGATGTATCAATACACATCCCATTGGAGAGGTATTTTTACATTCTATGGCATATGTGCATACACCATGCGTGACTATATAGGACTGGGAGTTTTCTTCGATAAACATGTTCATTTATTTATTTATATTTGTAATGCTATTTGGAATTCTCCATTTGGTGCAATCATATTTTTTACACTAACATGCTCTGTATACGATAACATCACAGGTATTGTAACAAAAGGGAATCATGGATGTAAATGGTGTGGACCTTGTATAAAGGCTATGTGGTCCAACCACCTTCGAAAGTTGTTGTATAACTATGCAAGGGTATTCCTCCCAAAAGACCACTCTTATAGAAGAGTTGCATCTGCTTTCAATGGTAAACCAGAGATAACCCTGAGACATGAAATAATGACATTGATAGATTGGATTAGGGCATATGACACAAACAAGAAGAAGGATGGAACAATTGTTTGATTCAAATGGGGAACCTATATTCGATGATTTTGAATTTTTTGACACCTATGTTGAGAAAATGCCCATTGGGATGAAAATAAAATTTGTATTTTATGAGCTTCTGTATTGGGAGCATATTAAGATTGGCCACTTACTATATTCCATGCATATATTAAAAAATGTTTCATCTTCTTTATGAAGGCATATATCATGGAATAAAAGAGACACATTTTCTGTTAGGAGAGATCTTATTGCTTCAAATACTAAAAAGAGACATTGGAAAAAAAAGAAATTAGAGGAGAGGTTGGTCCCTCTTGGTCTTTTAAAGAAGGTGATGTCCCATGGATTTTGAAGAAAGATAATATTTTCATGGCGAAGGATGTTATATTGGGTGTGAAGGCACCTATTTATTTGGGTCAACTTTGCAACGTTTCTTCACTATAGAAGGGAATTTGTCGGGGTTGGAATCACATGACCATCTAAACCTTATAAGGGAATGTATGTTGAATACATTATTCTTATTTTATACCAAAGTCCATAAAAATATGCTATGCACTCACAGTTTTATGGAAATTAATGATGTGTGTGTCTATTTTGTAGTGTCATTATCCTTTGCTCGTGCATGGTTGTGTGAACCATGACTTCCCCCAGGACCTGTGACGTGCCATATCGAAATTATCTGCATTTGTACATTAGATCACATCAAGGGAGATTCATATGGATAGTATTTCATGGTGGCATCAAGAGATAGATGATATTTTTTGTATGTTTAAGAAGGAATTGCCCCCAATTTTTGTGGAATTGCAAGTTCATATTCTAATTCACCTACCTGATGAAGTTGAATTAGCCGGGTGTTGACCAAAATTTGGTCACCTATATTTTTCCGCTCTTGAATTCATAAAAGGTGGTACCAAAATAATTTTTTCTTTGAAAGATTGTAATTCCATGATGTAGCCCATGGTATCAACTTCTCCATGCATTTTGCGGAATCAAAATATGAGTCTCCATGACCAAGATATGCATACTTATGTCCATAAATCCAATGGAGGTATTACAAGAAGAAATATGAAAAATGTTCTAAGTGACATGTTCTCTCCTCTCCTTTCCCTTCACCTATATTCATTCTCTCATTTTATACTTAGTCATTTTCCCCATTGTCTCATTACTCTCATTTTCCTCTTACCATTTTCCACACCTAGCCATTTTTTCGTATTCCTTTCCACCTTCACATTCATTTCCCTTTTCCTTTATTTTCCCTTTTCTTTTTATTTTTCCTTTCCATTTTCATTATCTCACTTTCCATTTATTTCCTTTTTCCTTTCCAATTTTCACGTATTTTTTTTTATTTCCCATATAATTCTTTTCATTTCCCACATTTTCCATATTTATTTCCATATTTCACGTGATCCATTATATAATTTCCAGACTTAGTCTTATTTACTATGGCTTGCTGCGGGTTGGCAAGTTGGTGAGGTTTCTTAAGAGTATGTTTTATCTCCTCTACCCTCACAATGCACTTTGACTTCCACCACCTTCATAATGCACACAAATCTTTTTACTACTCTTTACTATGTAACTCCTCCAACACTTAGACAAAATAGGTTTCTTAAGAGTATGTTTTATCTCCACTACCCTTACATTGCACTTTGAATTCCTCTACCTTCATAATGCACACAACTCTTTTTACTACTCTTTATTATGTAACTCCTCCAACACTTAGCCAAAATTATGAGTTACCATGGGTTTGGTGGTTGGTGAGGGTTGATGATATTTATTTCATATGTTATATGCAAGTTCGTCTGACCCATTCTCAATAATTAAAACATTTTACGACTTATTTTAACTTCTATTTACCTCTCCTCTCCACTTAACCTACACTTAGAATTTTTCACACTCATTTATTACTATGTATTACTGCGGGTCCGTGGTGATTTCCTCACCTACCTCTACATTCACTTAAACCCACGAACCCGCCATACTATTTTAATAATAATTTTCCTATCCTAAGTTCTATGAGGAACATCTCCCAATGACACATGGCACTTTATTAACCAACAAGATAAATCCTCATGGTAGTTAATGGATGGTGCCACATGGAAACTAATTAATGGAGACATGTGGTAGCATATAAGAAGTGACACATGGCATAATTTTATTTGATGAAATATGGCAGATTCTTATTGGCATATTGTTGGCCTACCGAGTGATGACATGTGGAAAACTTTGGTTGGGTGACTCATATGTACTGACTAGGCATGAGGCGGACGATGACGGGGTTCCAAAAAATTATTATTTTATTTGACAATTTTCCAAGGTCTAAATCCTCAAAGCTCCATAATTTATTCTCTTCTTTGTTTCTTGCCAAGTGTATGAAACACTTAGTATTGTATACAATGAATATTTATAATATCCCACTGAATGTGGGATAATATTTATGAATAAAAAGTTGAAATTTCAAAGAGGGAGAAATGAATTTGAAATCAAAGGCTGAGATTTTCCCAAGACATCAGATCGACGGTGGTTGAGTCACAATCGTGCGGAGGCCATAACTTGAGCTCCGGGTGTCGGAATCACACAAAATTTATACCGTTGGAAAGGTATTTCAAATTATAATATGGTGGTATAGGTTTAAAGTGATGAAATTTGATACATTTTTCTCATAAATTAAATTATTATTCAGATACATTTTTAATGGGCTTGTGTGACAACTCGACTTCACAATGTCATATATTGAGATCTGAGAGTCGGATTTGGACAAAACTTATATCGTTGTAAAGAAAATATGATGGAGATCACATATAAATCAGTTTAAATCGATGAAAGGTTGTATATCCTATGCAAAAAATAAAATTATATTCCTCCTCTTTTAAAAATCAATTAATAATTTTTTTGAAATAAAAGTTTATTTTAAAAACTTTTATAAAAAGAGGGAATAGGCCCATTTGGAATATGATTATATTAATTATGTGAGTTAATTAATGAGAAATTAATGAGAAATTAATTAAAGGGAATGTTTCAATAAGAAACTTGTATGAGAAAACCTTATCAAAGGCTCTAATAATCAGAATTGTCATAGGGTCAGGGTAGAAGATCAGAGAAAGAAGAAGGCATAGCCATGAATTTTACAGCCATGCTTCTGATCAAAGGAAACAAATATCCATCTTCTCCACTCTTTTTCTTCCTCTACGCCATTTCTCATAGCTTTATGCTTGAATCTCTGAGTTGGGCACAAGGTTGAGTTCTTGAGTGTTCTTCGTGTATTCTTCTATAGACTTTTCTTGTATGATCGTGGAGTATTTACAACCATATACATGATTGTCAAAGTTTTTTTAATGAAGAACATGTTTCATGAATAAACTCCACAAATAATTACTTCGGGGTTGATCTTGACTGTATATTGTAAGTTTGAGTTTTAAGTATGATATCTTTGAGGTTGACTATCAAATTCTCTTTTGATATTGATAATAGTACTATTTTAAAATTCTTTGAGATGATCAAATAATTCTCTCATATTTCTTTTGAAGAATATGGCAGATGCATTTTATATATTATTAATAAGATTATGTGTGATGTTGATCTAGGGTGAGTATGACATTGAATCCCTCCTTCAATCTTTCTTATTGTAGAAACATTGTTGTTGCACATAAAGATTGTACCCAGGTTATTGAAGACGGACATTTGTTCTAGCAATGAAATAAAGATTTAGGGTTTTCTTACTAGCACTCTGGTGCCGTCCAGAATATCAGATATATTTTAGTCCAATAGGAGTATCACCTCTCTAAAAACGAAGGGAGAATAATTTCCTCGTGGGGCTGTTGTTTTGATCTGAAGCCAGTTCAAAGCGTCCAACATTTTTTGGCGACCTTTTGGGGACAATTTATTTTCAGTTGGGGCTGTTTCATATCATATTGAGGAACCATAAATGTCCATGGCTCAAAGTTTGAAAAGAATATTCAAAAACTTTAACAGCTTGTTTTAAATATGTCTACTTGCTTTTTATAATGTCAAAAGAACAAAAACGCTTGAAGATTAGGGAGAGTGGACTTCATGAAGCGCATTGGAAAATCAAAATGAAGGACAAACATGGCAAACTTCTTTATTCAGATGTGGACAGGGTGTGAGAGGACAAACACTAGGAAGGCGACACTACATGAGGTCCTTTAAATATACGAGAAGAATTTTCCGGATAACACGACATTTCTATGGAAAATTTTTCTACGTTCTTTGAGAATAATTTGGAGGATGCAGATCAACATATGTTTATATTCCAATGTGCATGTGAAATTTTCAATTGTTGTAGGAAAATCTCCGGATAGGTGGAGTAGATAGCCTCTAAGGCTTGACCTTAACCCTAGATAGAAAATGCTTAATGTGGACATTGATTTCCTTTCAAATCTATCTAACTAATACATGAGAAGGAAGGATATAATAAGTACCTCTTAATCGACGTCTGTCATTGCACGCTAGATTTAGCTCAATCCTTTGATCCTCATTTGGGATTCTGCCGGGCAAACAAGAATCGACTGCCTACTCTGTGATGGCTTGAAAACGGATCTATCAATTAATGATAAGTTCATGTAACATCGAACCCTGGCCCAAAGAAAAGCAGTCCAAAGCGTGTCATATTAATGAAATGCCCAGCAATTACCCACAGAGGCTCGTAGAGTCTTGAATCGGCGGCTTCATCAAGTCCCCATAGGTCTAACCCTTGCTCAAAGATCCACAACTACGGTTGATACTTGACTCCTTGATCACTTCTCCTTTGGCTGACTGTGGCCCTGTAAGGATCATAGGTTTCATATCTTTAATTCTTCCCTCTTTCCACCATCATAGAGCTTGATTATATAGGTTGGGAGGAGCTTAACCTTACTCTTGAGTTATGTTTAGAACAAGTTAAGGGCCTACTCCTTAGATCGAGGATCTCTTGATGAAATAAGGGAATTCAAAATTACAACTACCTCCTAATCTCGAAAGATCTTTCCTTATTCTCCCTCCCACTTAGGACAACTCAACTGACCAGTTAGGGGCACTCCTTTAAAAGGGCATCAGAGCACTAGAGCAGCTCGAGAGGGAGGCTTAAGGGGCATGGCACTTCGAGAGGTGGGCTCTTGCGAGAGGGTAAGGAAGCGTTATAACACTCCCTAAAGGCTTGTAGGGGAGCGTAGCGGCTCCTAAGGCTTTTTTAGGGGAGCGTTCACCCTCAAACTCTTGATTGGAAGCCCTTTTCAGGTGTTAAGAGTTGTTTGACTCCAGTGAACTAGTTATCCTTCTTCAAATCAAGTACATAAGATATTTTAATTTCCTCGACAATTAATGTCGTCATCATGGCGGTATGATTCAACAACATTTGCGAAACTTGTAACCAACTAGACGCCGAAGTTGTAGGAAGTGTGACACTGACAATTGTGAGGAATATGTGACACTTATCCATTTGAGTGATTTTGATGTGTAACATCAATATCACTAAAGATAATATTGTATGTAGATTATTCTTGCACCAGAACTCGTGGAATGCTCTTAAAATGGGTATAGTTCATTCTTGTCTGGAACCATTACAAGGTGGTTTTCAACCTTTTTTCTTGAAGAGTTCATTCCTATATGTTTCTACCACCCACCCTCTCCCATGGACACAAAGATGAAATAAATGATTCGAAGAAGAATATCATGAAATTGCAATACTGTAATCAAATCTTGTTGCTGAGTGAAGAATTCCAAAGACAAAGAAAGGATCTCCAGGTCATCTCATATACTCCATATCAGGAAGAAAATCAAGAATCTCCACCAAATATGCAAGAATAATTTAGCTAAAATAAAGAATAATTGGTGGAAGAAAACAATTTTGAGAACAAAGAATATAGCCATTGCATAGAAGAAGAACATTGGCAAGACATTGCTAGTGAGACAAGAATCTTGAATGTGAAGAAGAAAAATGTTTTCAAGAAATAAATTTCTCATTTGACCGAAGATAGAAACACTCTTGGGCAGCAAAGAGTAGATTATATCTAATATTGGTTCGAAATTATTGTCGGGCCGCCAACTCAAACAAGTCTTCTACACACATTACTTGATCCCATTGTGGTACATTTTGAGCATGCTCCTAATTTTCATGCTCTTGATTCATTCATAGCAGCCCCAATATTTTTCTTACCGTTGGAGCCCATTTCACAAGAAGTCGATTGGATGCTCAAAGGATCCATTGGAAATTTTCCTATACCTAAGGTTTCCCTTTATTTCAAGTAAGTTAGCGTAGGTAGATCAAGTATGTACATAGTTTATTTCTTAAGTCCACGTTTTTTCACAATAAGGAAGTCGTTATAATAAAATTTGAATATAACTCCATGAAGAAGACGAATTGCAGGAGTTTACTTTGAATATGACTCCATATCCCAATGGAGAGAAGGTATTTGGTATTGATATTCTGGTGTTCTCAGTGACCCATAGGGGATCATTGTCCCACAATTAGAGCCAGTTGTTGACCAAATTTGGTCACCTATATTTTTAGTTCTCTTGAAAGATTCATAAAAGGTGGTACCAAAATAAACTTTTCTTTGAAATATTGGAAGTCCATGATGTAGCCCTCAGTATCATCTTCACTGTGCATTTTGTGGAATCAAAATTGGAGTCTCCATGACTAAGATATGCATACTTCTATCCATAAATCCAATGTAAGTATTACAAGAGGAAATATGAAAATGTTCTAAGTGACATGTTCTCTTCTCTCTTTCCCCTTCCTCTTTTCATTCTCTCATTTTTATACTTAGTCATTTTCCCATTGTCCCATTACTCTCATATTCCACACTTTCCTTATTCCTTTCCAACTTCATATTCAATTCCATTTCTCTTTATTTTCCTTTCATTTCATTTCCTCACTTTCCATTTTATTTCCCTTTTTTCCTTTTCCTTTAATTTTCCCCTTATTTTTTATTTCTCATATAACCGCGGGTTGGCTGGTTGGTAAGGTTTCTTAAGAGTATGTCTTATAAACACTACCCTCACAATGCACTTTTAATTCCACCACCTTCATAATGCACAAAACTATTTTTACTACTCTTTACCATGTAACTCCTCCAACACTTAGCCAAAATAGGTTTCTTAAGAGTATGTTTTATCTCCACCACCCTCACAATGCACTTTAACTTCCGCCACACTGTAATGCACACAACTCTTTTTACTACTATTTACTATGTAACTCTTCCAACACTTATCCAAATATATGAGTTACCTTGAAGTTGTGAGGTTGGTGAGGTTGATGATATTTATTTCATATATCATATGTAGGTTCGGTCGACCCATTCTTAAGACTTAGAACATTTTACAACTTATTTTTACTAATATTTACCTCTCCTCTCTACTTCACCTACATTTTAGGATTTTCACACTCGTTTCTTACTATGTATTGGGTTCGCGGTGATTTCCTCACCTACCTCTGCCAATCATGCAAACCCCGCAACCCCGCCATATTATTTTAATAATATTTTCTATCTAAGTTCTATGAGGAACATCTCCAAGTGACACATGGCACTTTATTAACAGAGATGTTAGGATATTTAGACACTTAGAGTTAATTAAGATCTACTTGTTAATGCGTCATTGGGTAAAAGTGTGTTTCTTAGTGTGTTTCTATAGTGTGCATTTGTAGTTATGAAATCGATGAATTCGTGATATGTTCTGACATAGAGTGATCAGAGTTCATAATCTTCTCAATATTGAAGCCATTGATCCATGTGATTGACACGGGTTGGTCCATGATCTCCTTAAAGGCGTGGAGAGTCTTATTTTGAATGTTTATGTGTGAGAAAATGTCTTGTAAAATCTCTCTTGTAATCTTTTTCTTTTGCGTTAATAAAGTATTCCAGAGTTCAATTGCATTGAAGTTTGGGGTCGTGGATGTTTCCTACGTGGGGAGTTTACCATGTCAAAATATCCATTGTGTGATCTTTGATCTGGTTGTGTGATTAGTTACTAAAGGTGAACATCCCTCTGTGGAGCCATGTGTTATAAAAATAAGATGATGGAGCAATAAAATAAAACAAATGTGGAAACAAAACACTGAAGATACACAATACAATGGGAACGGTTCAAGTAGTTTCACCCAGTGTGGAATTCACGTCCACTAGAGAAATTTTGGTCCTTCCTTTATTTATTATCCAACAAATGAGAGGGATACAACTTCTAGCAAAACCCGTTGTAACGCCACCACCAGCTTCTCTCCGGTATCCTATCTCGAATACAATATTCTCCATCAACCATGGTTGTAATACATTTCCCTCATAATTAAGGGTTGCCTTCTAGGGAAAAAACCCTAAACACCAATCTATGGATTGAATTTGTGACCTTATAATGAGCAGGTCCAAATTTGCAATGAAATTACAATATACATTTACAAGGGAAACTTTTCCTTGAGTTCTTGCCTAAACCCATTTGAGAACCGCTTGCCCTAGACCTAGCAGGGAATATCCCCACCGAACCCCTTGGAGGGTGCACCCCATGCTCCCCAGCATTGGAAAGTCTTACATACTTTTAGAGGTGTAGACAACTACATGAGGTATAAACCGCGGTTGAAAGTAAAGAACCTTTGAATCGAAGATAATCAATCTCCACAACCAACGGTGTTGTCAAACATGATATCGAGCCTGTTGAAGACTTCGCTCATGTTGTAGATCGAATCGATGAAAGCGAGTTCCATCAGCCATTTTCTACCATTTTAGGTACATTTATGGGATAAGAAGGTGTTCCATTGCATCACCGGAGCTCATTTCCTTTGGTGTACTTTTCATTTCCCTCGAGAAAAGTTTTTGTTTTCCCAGAATCGACCATTTGATTGATTTGGAGGTATGAATCCCTAAATACACCATTTTTAGATTTTTACAGAGTATTATTTTGGTATTATATTATTTATTTCTGGTTTCTCTTTTTAGATCTGTATATTCTTTTTTCCCCGTTCCCTTTGCGATCTCATAAAATCAGAAACGGATAGGAAAATGTGCACATTTTCGGAGTAACTCCAACAGATCTAACCCTTGTTGTCATCGAGCGAGAATTTTTCTTGTGTGAAAGGGTTTTTTATGAGCACGCTCTCCAACAATAACAACAACAACACCCCAATCTTCTTTCTAAATAATACAATATGTTTTCCTATCCCATTTGATTTAAAATTTTTCTTATTAAGTAAGAGGTCTTATCTTGAGTTCAAATCCCATCTTTTGTTACTTTTTGAAAAATGCATGCTCAATTGTAAAAGTGTATAAGTAGTTTAATATTTTATTTTGATTTATTTATTTGCATGCAGTTTCTTTTACAAAGTAACTTCATTTTAAAATTGATCCCCACTTATTTTTATAAAGTGGGTCACTTCATAAATCAACACACCACCCTGTGGTCCTTTGGTTACCAGTTATGCATTTTGTTTTAAAGGGCATAACTCTAACATCAGTCCATTTTAGTGCTGGATTTTTTTTTTAAAATGCATATTGTTTCGAGCTCTTTCCGTATAGATCATCGGTTTTGGTTTTAAATCCATATTATCCTGCATATTTAATATGTATTCTTCCGGTAATCTTTTGCTTACCAACACCAACTACTTAGTAAATCATAGGGAGGATTTGATAAGAAGTAAAGGATTGTATCGTATTACCTTAGGAAAGGAAAAATAATAGCGATCTTTGATAAGAAATTCAAAATGGGCTAATAGGAGTGAAAATGCACATGGAATAATCCGAATGTCAATCTCTCGATTTGGGTTCCTGTAAGTGATTGATGACTCGATGAAGCTTGGGAAAGATTGAATATGTGTTTATCAAACACATATTCAATATATTCCCAAGCTTCATCGGGGTCATCAATTAGAAAATCAAGTATTGACTTTAAGTCCAAGTGATTTTCTTGCATTGAAGACTATCTATCTAGGATTTAAAACACTCATAATTTATGTGAAGAATGTGATGTAATATGGAGGAAAAGGAAGCATTGCATCCTATCTTATTATTTCTAAGATAGGTAGTGCATATTTTCTGTTTGTATATACAGCTTTTATTCCATGAGAGAGGCTCTGGGGAAAGCTAATCAAAAACCCACTCTTGAGTCCTTTTTATTTTCTTTGATTAGGAAGATAAAGACTGTATAACTTGGAGTTATTCAGCCACTAGAGATACCTCAACAATCCTTATTCACCATTGAAAGATAGGCAAGAATCCCCAAGAGAAACATTCTTTCATACAACAATCAAAGCAATATAAGGGTCCCAAACCCACTGGAAACTTCAACTCCTAGTGAGGGTGACAGGAAAATATAAAATAAAGTGCTACAGGACATTTACAACTTTTTGATAGAGATGGTCATGATGATTCTAAATGTTTCAAGAATATGGCACTTTAGAAGCAACAATGAAGAAAACAAAATATCAATAATGATTCTACTTCTTCTTCTTCTTCTTCTTCTCATGGACATGCACTTTACTGTACATGTGGTTTCTCCTTCAATACAACTTCTACTTCTTCTTACGTTAGGTGAGACATTGATTTTGGAGCATCTTATCATATGGCTAAGGATAAAGACATATTTTGCTCTAAATGAATGTAACACCAAGAAAATATGTGTTGGTAGTGATAGATCTCTTAGTGTTGCGGTCACGGAGCAGGTTCAAGTAGATGTTGGTGTTTCAATGATGTATTATGTGTTCCAAGTCTTTCTTACGACTGTGAATCGATATATCAAATCACTCATTCGGTGAAGGTAAAACCATAGATTTTTCCACCCTCACCAAGTTGTAATCAAGGATATAAAAGATAATAAGTATGTTCTTGTGGCGAATTGGTTTGATGATATTACGGGTTGTACAGGTTTTATTAACTTTGGGTTAGTCTTGATATTTGTCATGGGTTGCTTTTGTTATATATTGATGACTTAGGAAAGGGCTTTTGGCATGGCGTTTTGAGAGGTCGCTAAACAAACTATCTCTCATTTCATCAACTATGCCAATCAACAGATGGTGACTAAACTTCCTCCTATTTCATGCAGATATGGTGTTTATTCGGTTGTGTTCTCGGCAAACATCAAAAATCATCGAGATAGTTTTAACAAACGTGCCTCTTAGCACGCCTTGGGCCTTTGTAAAGCTTATTCACGGTGATTTGTATGTGGTCCACTTTCTACCACTTGTTTTGGTGCAAGTGTTCTTAACTTTCCATTTATAGCGTTCCTAGGGCGATACTTGAGTTTACTTCTTAAAAGTTAAAAGTGAAGTTATTGACAAGTTTAAGCCTACAAGGCCCCTTGTAGAAAAACAATATGACATCAAATTCAAAGGTTGAGCGGATAATGGTGTCAAATATGTGAACAATAATTTCAAAAGTTACTGCACTACCACGGAGGCATCAAATGCAACACACTATTCCATATACATGCCAACAAAATGGTGTTGTTGAGAAAGAACCACACATTAAAATAAAAATAGCTAATTGTATGGTCCAATCTAAGGGATTAAGTCTATAGTATTGGTCAGAAGCAATCAATTGTGAGAATTACATAGTAAATCACACTCCCCTGAGGATCTTAAAAATATAACACGGAAAGAAGCTTGGACTAAAATTAGAAGCTAGATGTAAGCCACTTCTATGTATTTGGAAGTACAATATGGAATCACATTCTGATGAGAAAAGGAAAAACATTCTTGACCCTGAAATTGAGAAGTGTATATTTGTTGGTTATTCTAAATATTTCCAAAGGTTATAGACTTTTCAACCACATTGTAGTAAGAATTATTATTATAAGAGATGTGGTTGAAGAAGTATATTGTCACCGCAAACCTAATTCATCGATTATCCCTTCTTGGGCCTCTGAGCCCTTCTTCAACATTTGTGCCTTCTTTTGTTCCTATTGTGGTTTCTTCTTGGGATGATGGCCCGGTGAGGATGAAAATCCACCTACTCACCTTCCATCAAATGATTCCTTTGAACCTCAACCAACACCATCTCCTTCACTTCCTATATGGATCTATTCAACATGAGAAGCCCGGTAGGTGATCTTGTCGATTATCCTTAGGATGGGTCAAACCGTTCATGGTTCAATAGAGACTTTTCTATTTTTGGATGAACAAAGACTCATGATCAGTTACATTTTAGAACCAACCGGAGTCATCCATATTAAGGATACATCAATGAATAGAAGTATAGTTCTTGAATGGAAAATGATGCTTGGGGATCTTGTACCTCTTCCAAAAAGGAAGAAAAAATTGTCAAATGTAAATGGGTCTATAGGAAATATAAGTATGCATTAGATGGGAAGTGTTGAAAGACACAGAACCGGTTAGTTTCCAAAAGGATTTTCCCATTTTAGGAATTGACTATAATGAAACATTTTCCTGTGGCAAAATGAATTCTATCCACCTTTTTCTATCCCTTACAACCTCACATAAATGGGGTCCATCGGATGGATGTTAAATCTATCTTCTTGCATGTCGATTTGAAATAAGAAATCTACACGGAACAACCTCTCAGCTATGTCTAGAATGACTCTATCCTTGTTTGTCTCCTTGAGAAATATATTTATGGTATTATGGCTCTGAAGCTTGGTGTGCAAAATGGAAAATTTGTGTGTCTTGGATTCTCTAGATGCTATTATGATCCTAATGTCTATACCAAGAGAAAGTAGGAAATATCTCATAAGTCTTGTCCTTTATGTTGAGTGACCTTACATGTGGTAGTGACTCAAAACTTTTTAAAACATGTGAAAACTAGCCTTGAGAAGAAATTTGGGGAAATGACGGACTTAGGCTTTTGCACTATTTCCTTGGCCTCCAATTTTTGAAAATCAATGGGAATTTTCTTTCCAGTATAAGTATGCTTGTGACGTTATTCGTCACTTTCACATGGCGTTACAAACCAACACCTTCTCCCTTCTAGTTTGGAGTCAATCTTACTTCCACTAGTACTTCTCCTGAAGTTTATGCCACCTGCCTATCGTCAAATACATGTGTTGATATTTCCTTTGTTGTTGGTCTTGTTTCCCGGTATAGGAAAACACCCAGCTGAAATCCATTGGAAAGAAGCTAAAGGATGCTTCCACTATGTCCATGGTATAGTTAGGTTAGGGATACATTCTGATTGGAGGGACTCCTTTATTGGTTGGTTTCGCTTATTCAGATTGGGTCGGTGTCCCTGATGATCGGAAGTCTACTTTAGTTTATGTTTTCAACCTTGGTTCCAAACCTACCACTTGGGATTTTAAGAAACAACAATGTTGTGCACTTTCTTGATGACTGATGCTCGAGCAGCGACAAATGCAAGTCAGGAATCCCTGTGGCCGACGGATACTTCAGAGTTTGGATTCCAACCACAACATCTAACCGGTAACGGATGCGACAATCAGTGTCATCAAGCTCACCAAGACCCAATTCAACATCCCGGTAGCGTAGCAAACACATGAGCTACACATGCACTTCGCCGAGAAGAAATGTTCATGATCAAGTTATTGAAGTGCTCTCCACCTGAAAGATCAAAGTTGTAGACATTTTCACAAAATTAAACTACGAAGAAAAGTTTTCCAAACTTCAATCTCTATTAGGAGTTCATGAAGTTATCATCAAGGGGATAAAGATCTAGTTCCTCTTTTCCTTCTCCTATGATGTCAATATTATCAAATCCTTCAATCCTATCCAAGTTGTTCTTAAGGGGATGTTGGGATATTTAGACATAGGAGTTAAGTTAAGATCTACTTGGTCTAATGTGTTTCTTAGTGTGTTTATTTAGTTTTCATTAGTATGCATTTGTAATTAGGTGGCAGTCCGCGATATGTTTTCGACATAGAGTGATCCGACGATCATATTCTCCTCGATCTTAATAATGATGATCTGTGGATTAACACCGATTGGTCCATGATCTCTATTTAAAAACATGGAGGTCATTCAATAATCTATTAGCAGAAACTCTCGTAAAATCTCTCTGTAATCTTTTCTTTTGCATTAATGTAAGCTTCTCCAGTAGTGCGTTAAGGGTCGTGGATGTTTTCCCATAGGGGTTTACCATGTCAAAACATTGGTGTGTTGATGTTGATCTTCTTTGTGTGAGTGGTTGTGAAGGTGTTTGTCCTATTTTGTAATACCTGTGTTGTCAAACAGGATATGTTGATTAATTAGGTTGGTTATCGTGGTGCAACGCAAAGTTCGGTGGTGAATTCGGAGTAGCACAATGGGCAGGTAATGGACCCAAGTTTGGTTGATGGATGAAGGTATGAGGTTTGATATATTTTGTAGGTAAGACCTTCTAGATGGATAGTAAGTCATGCCATTCGGTGGTATGTGGAACATCACATAACTCCTCATGGTTAGAGAGTTATGGCCATGTGAAGTTGGAGAACCTCATGAGTCATCCTAGAAGCCCCAAAAGGTCAAAGTAGTCAAAGTGGTTGCAAAAGAGAGATTATTTAAATAATAAGAGTGAAGTGATGAGTGTGTTAAATTCAAAGTGGATGCAAAATAAATTATGTAAATAACAAATTTAATGGAGAAAGTACTAAATGGACTAGTGGTTAGAAGTGGGTTAGCCTAAAAATAAGGAAAGTGGGTTAAAGATGGTTAGAGGTAATTTAAATAATAAAGTGAAGTGATGAGTGTACTATAATTCAAAGTGGCTACAAAAGAAATGATTTAAATAACAAATTTAGGAGAGAAATTACTAAGTGGATGGGTGGTTAGAAGTGGGTTGAAACCTAAAATAAGGAAAATTAGGTTAAGATGGATTAGAAATTTAACCCCTTGGGAAGCTGTGAGGTATAAATGGGGAGCGAGGGTCTCTCATTTTGAAATCACGCTGAGAATGTGAATATCTACAAGTGGGGTGGCAAAGGATATCTAAGCCGAATTTGAGAAGGAAGTGAAGTAAGAAGGCCGAAATTCAAAGGGAGGATAAATTCTTTTTTGATGATGTTTTCTAAGGTATGTTGACTACAGGGTTATCACCATTTTCAAAATAGCGTTTTTTCTATAATGATTGGACCACGAAGTTTGGAGGCCATTGAGGAAACATATCCAAGTATCGTGATAAAAGTGCGACTTGTGGGTCGTTGTATTTTGGGTTACCTCCATGGAAAATAGGGTTTGTGGTTGAATCCTGAATCCCATTCTAAGCGAGGTGTTTGGGGTAAGCGATCATAACTTCTTCATGCGGATCAAATTAAGTGAGACAAAATGTATTGGTTAGAATCTACGGTCTTATGTATTATTTGTACCATTTTCAGATCCATGCAACAAATATTCCGTGCAGGGAGCGTCTACAGGATCTCTCTCTAGAATAAGCCAATTCAACAAGGAATACCATTTTGCTATAACTTCTTTTAAGGAGGTTCCAAGTAGTGAAATTTGGAGGAATTACATAAAAGACATTGAATAATATTGTGTACCATTTTAGATCTTTATTCATTACAAATTACATAGTTATGATTATTGCAGTTAGGGTTGTTGACTAATCCAAAATTATTCATGTGAGACTAAAAGTAAAGTTTGATTAAAGGGATAGTCTCTCTTGTTGTTAAAAGTTAAGAAGGAAGGTTTGCATGAATGTGTCATATAAACCATGTCTATTACTGAGTTACAAATTAGATTTGGATGATAAAATTGATGAGGGTTTTTGGTTGTGATGTGTTGTTTAAGTTGTTGGTTTATCTTGAGGTTACATAACAGTGAGTTTGTGGCATGTGGTTTGATGTAATGATTTATAGTATTTGGTTACTAGAACATTTGATAGTTATATTGGTATATGGTTGAGAATTTTTATGTAAGATTTTGTAAGTTGGGAACAAGTTTTGATAGTTGCTTTATACATGGGAGTTATTATAGTTGATGATGTTAATACATCTTGATGAGTCATAGTTGATGAGTAGTTGATACATAGTTAGTACATACTTGGTACATGGTTGAGAGCGTGTACTTGTGTAGTAGTATTGACTTACATGGTTTTATAGATGATATAGCACTTGTCTTGGTATATTATTAGAAACATATATTGATCTTGGTGATGATTATGAGGTGTTTTGTTATGCTTGGTTGATGCACATCTTGGTGATATTGTGCATATGGTTGAGAGTTGTCTTGGTGATTGATCTTGAGTAGAGTAGATCGATTTGGATGATAAGGTTGATAGTATAGAGTTGGTGTGATTATGTTGTTTGTACAAGTTATTGTGATAGGTTATTTTATAGGTTTAGTGCATGGTTGATACATTGTTTATGGTATAGGTTGTTCTTATGTTTTATGTTAGCATAGATTATTAGTATAGGTTATTCTGAGTTGTTTGGTGCAAGTTGGTTAATTTTATGTTCTGATGGTATATATCACAGTGATAGTGTGAAATAGGTTCCATCATTCTACTTATATTCGAGTTGGATGGGGCAGGGCGAGGTGGTTGCTTAGCCACCTTTCGGTTGTCTTGAGGAGAACTAGGGGAGTTGCTTGAGTGGGGAGTTGGATCTTCTCGGGTTGTAGCACGAGAAGCAGGGGTTGTATCCTCCCTTTTGGTTTCTTGAGCGCAGGGGAGTTGGATCTTCCCTCAAGTTGTAACTGAGAAACTAGGGGGTTGGAGCCCTCCTTCTAGTTGCAGGTGGGGCTCAAAGGGAAGTTGGTGCTTCAGGCTAGGAATGTAATTTTTAGTAAATATAAGAAAAACATTATGTGGTTTTCTCCCACTTTGGATTTCCACGTAAAAACATTGATGTTACTATGTATGTGTATGGTACTCATTTTTTCATTGTTTATTTACTCCACAACTATTGAATGATAATGTTGCATTGATATAACACTTTCATTTTATGGTTAAGTATTAAATTTCTCTATTAATAATTCAACCTCTCAGTAATCAACAATGAGATACATCCACATGTAAGTTAATGGATGGTGCCACATAGAACTAATTAATGGAGGCATGTGGCAACATATAAGAAGTGACACATAGTGTGATGTTATTGGATGACATATGGCAAATTCTTATTGGCATATTGTTGGCCTATCGACTGATGACATGTGGCGCTTATTTGGTTGGGTGACTCATGGAAATTTTGGTAGAGATGAGGTGGATGATGAAGGGATCCCAAAATTATTATTTTATTCAACAATTTCCAAGGAATTCGAATCCTCAAAGATCTATAATTTATTCTCTTCTTTGTTTCTTTCTAAGTGTATCAAACAATTAGTATTGTATACCATGAAGATTTATAATATCCCAATGAATGTGGGATAATATTTATGAATAAAAGTTGAAATTTAAAAGAGGTAGAAATGAATTTGAAATCAAAGGCTGAGATTTCCCCAAGACATCAAATCGACAGTGGTTGAGTCAAGATATTGAAGAGGCCATAACTTGAGATCCGAGTGTCAATATTGTAATTGTAACATACAATATATATATAATGTGAAATTGATAATAATCTTAAATAACAACAACAACAACAACAACAGCAATAATAATAAATAGTTATTAATTATCTAGGGACGTGTCCTTTCATGGATGGTCACACATGTGCCTTTTAGGTTCTCTATATATTTAGCACTCTCAGTGGCATCTATTCATCATCTATTATCTATTTTATCTCATTATATACATTCTTATTCAATATTTGTTGTCAGTATGAATTACAATTATTTATTCCATTTATGATGGATGTCCATCGTAAGAACTAGATTGGTTCTTTGCATTGGTATCAGAAAGTCTGATTCCCACAAGCGTTGCCAGACCTGTGGTCAAAATTTTGTTTCCCTTGGCAGCATCACTGTAGGCCTTTGGCCACTAAAATTTTCAAAGTTCTTGGAACTCCAGGTCTTTGGTAAACCAGCCTTTGGCCATTTGTTTGGAACTTCGGTCTTTGACCAAAACCTGGCCTTTGGCCATTTGAAGTTAAGAATTACTCCGTTGCCAAAAAATTTAGAAGAAATACCAGGTCATATTGTTGCTTGAAGAAAAAAGAATAAGAAAAACCATAAAAGAAAAAAAAAAAAAAAAAAAAATCTTAAGGTGCACGTGAAGAAGTATAAGTGCACACCAAGAAGTTTGAAGGAAATATTCCAAATGTGACATTAGTTAAGTTAATTGTCATTTAAAAAGTGAGTAATTTAAAAAAAAAGTTTCAAATAAGAGGGAAAATGAATATTTTATTTTACCTTTGGAGCTTTACCATCCTATGGTTTTGGAAAACCATTGGCCCATGGTATTCCATACCATATATAATATGTGTGTGTGTGTTTGTGTGTGTATTTACCTCTAAATAAGTATTTCACAAAAAATAGGGTCGTGTTTGTTGAGCCCTAACCACCATTAAAAAATAGTCAAGAGTATAAAAGGGATTTATAAGGTACTTTTTATAAAGTTTAAAAAGGATTAAGTCATAACTTTTAAAGAAAATAAAATGAAAAGAATATTAAAAGGAGTAGTAATTAAAAAAAACAAGTAAAAGAATAAGCAAAAAAGTGGATTTTTAAAAAAAGTGGGTTTTTGGAATTCATACATTATTATTTGTAAAAAATAAATACGAAGTGAACTATGACATCTACGAAGAAAACATTTTCGGCAAAATGTCCCTATTGTGCAAAAGAGGAAGAGTATGAAAGGGGCCTTATGAATGGAACTCGCCCTTGTCCATATTGTAAAAAGATTTTTACTTTAGAAAAAAATCAAGGTGACATGCATTGGAAAGTGAAAATAAAAGAATTAAAGAACCAACTAATTTGTTATCAACAACACAACAAAAATTTACAATTTCAAGTGGGGTTGGAGCAAATGCAAAAAAACCAAGAAAGACACAAACAAAATCTTGAGGGAAAATTGCTAGAAAAAGACAAAGACATTTCTTACTTAAAAAAACATAACCAAAAGTTATTGGTACAAATAAATGAGGCAAAAGATAAGAAGCAAAGGGATCAGAAGTTAGAACAAGATAATCGCGATCTCATTAAGAAATTAACAGAGAAAAATGAAGAGAATTGTTGTTTAAAGAACCATAATCAAAGCTTGTTTGAACAAATCAAGAAGTTAAAGAATGAGAAGAAATTATCTGAAAAATATGAAGAAACCTCTCACCTAAGAATACTTAATCAACAATTGCTTGCACAAATTAAAAGTTTAATGAACAAAATAACAGAAAATTTGGAATCAAAAAATGAAGACGACAAGTCAAGAAATAAGGAATAACTTTTATGTTTAAGGCGACATAATCAAGACTTACTTACCCAAATTAGAAAGCTAAAACATGATAATAATTATTTACAAGAAGAGCTAGATCATGAAGAAACAATGACTAAATCAATTGAAATGGATAAGCTTTTAGTTCAAAAAATCCAAACCTTAGAGAAAGAAACAAACACTGATCCAATTGAATTACCAGAAACGTCAAAAGTTGAAGAAAGATCCAATAAACAATATTCAGAAGAGATTTGGGTGCCTTATCGTCATCCAAATCATAAGAGTCGTTACGACCAACAACAAGGTCAAGAGGAATATAAACAATGTTCTTCTTACCAACAACTAACTACAACATTGAAAAAGAATGAAGACAAAATCGACAACTTCTATGGAAGCCTAAAATAAGAAATCCTATCTGAACAATCAATCATCAAACAATTCCAATGAAAGTAAATTTGGGATGGATCATGCAAAGAACCAATATGGTTCTTACGATGGACATCCATCATAAATGGAATAAATAACTATAATCCATATTGGACAATAAATATATTGAATAAGAATGTATATAATGAGATAAAATAGATCACCCGGATGGGGTGACATTTGGTGAAAGAAGGGAGATAGGTGGCAGGCATA
>SNQJ01S0075218.1:37100-52739 GCA_010110895.2 Picea sitchensis | reverse complement strand
CATTTGCTGGATAATAATAAAGGAAGGACCTAGAAATTTCTCTGGTGGACGTAGCCCACACTGGGTGAACCACGTAAATCAATGTCTCTCTTGTATTGTGTATCTTCTGTGTTTTGTTTCCGCTTTTGTTTTATTTTATTGCTCCACGGTCCTGTTTTTCTAACACATAATACCATGTTAGATTCATGGGCATCCCACAACTTGATGCCAAAGGTGGTTATGGAAAATCTTGGATTCGATATCACCAGACCATATAAAGACTTGTTTTTCATTTGATTCAAGGGAAGTGAAATTCTTAGGGTTGATTAAAGATCTTGTTGTCACCCTAACTCATATCCCAGCTAAAAGTGTTGTCATGGATGTGGTGGTTGTTGACATTCCACCTAAATTTGGGATGCTATTGTCTAGGTATCGGGAAACAAAACTAAAGGGTACTTTGCAAATGGATATGTCTTATGCTACAATTACTATGTTTGGGAAACAGAGAAGATTATTTAGAGAAAATACATTAGTTTATATGGTAATTATCCTAGATATACCTAATAATCACCCTATCTATGTTGTTGATACTGATATTGGGGATTCTATTTTTTATAATGATTTCTTTCTTGATGAGGAGGGAAAGCCATAAATTCCAGAGAAGAAAGGTGAATAGTTGCAGGAAAAGCCTATTTCAGATCAGGAAAATGATGATGATAATGGCTTGTGGAATATGGATTTTGATGGAGATGTTAGTAGAGAAGGAGCTGGGGATGGTGTATGGATTGTTCCCCCAAATGGTACCTAAAAGATTTGTTCTTTCAAATTAGATTTTGAATGTACAAACAATGTAGTTGAATATGAGGCTTTAATGTTGGGGTTATATACTTTGAAAGAGTTGAAAGCTAATATAATAGTTGTGCATGGTGACTTTGAACTAGTGATTAATCAAGTTAAATGTATTTACCAAACTAAACACCCCAGAATGAGGGCATACTATAACATCCCCGAGCATCAACACCATTGTCGGGCAACCCTGCTGGGTGCCTATGTTCAGCTTTGACCTTTTGGAACTCCATATATCTGGCGATGTAATCTGCAATTTCTTTTTTCATACCTGGCCAAAAGTGATGGATCTTGACTGCTGCCATTGTTTTCTGATATGTAGGGTGCCCAACATAAGGCACATTATGCATTTCTTTCAAGATCATAATTCTCAATTCTGGAAATTAGGTACGTAAACTCTATTTTTGTACAGGAGTGTTCCATCAGCTTCCAATTTATAATATTCCATTTTTTGTAGCATCTTACCTTGCTGTAGATTTGCTACCAATTCCATGTACTGCAAATCTGCATTTGCAGTTTCTGAAATTCTGTCGTTAATATCAATTTGATACATGCTAATGGCCATAGCATGTAACTCATGCACTCTCCTATTGAGTGCATCAACCACTTTATTCTCCTTTCCTTTGATATGTTTGATATCAAAGTCATACTCACAAAGGAATTCCAACCATCTACTCTGCCTATAATTCAAGGTTGGATGATCAAACAAAAACTTTAGACCATTATGGTTTGTCCTTAGTTCAAACCTCTTTCCCATGAGGTAATGTCTCCATTTCTTCAGAGCACGCACTATGGATGCCAACTCAAAATCATGAGTTGCATAGTTCTTTTCATGCTCTTTCAATTTTCTGGACTCATAACATATTACAAACCCATTCTAGCTGAGGAATCCTCCCAGTCCTTCTTTGCATGCATCTGTGCAAACCATGAAATCCTCATTCAGATCTGCGATCCTTGGGATTGGAGCACTGGTTAACAACTACTTCAATTGTTGGAAGCTTTTCTCACATTCTTTTTTCCATTGAAATTTCTTCTCCTTTCTTTGCAAGGAAGTGATGGGGTGAGCTACTTGAGAACCCTCCAATGAACCTTCTGTAATAGCTAGCTAGACCCATAAAGGATCTGAATTCTGTCACATTCTTCAGCGCTGACCATTCTCTGATGGATTCTATCTTCTCAGGATCCACGACTATCCCATCTTTTGAAATGGTATGTCCCAAATAAGGATCTGATTTTGATAGAATGAGCACTTGCTCAATTTGGCATACAATTAGTGATCTCTTATCACTTGCAACACCATCCTAAGATGATGTTCATGCTATTCCTCCAAATTGGAATACACCAGGATGTCATCCAAAAAGACTACGACAAACTTGTATATATATTCTCTCAATACACCATTCATTAGGCACATGAAAACAACGGGTGCATTTGATAACCCAAATGACACCACTGTGAATTCATAACAACCATACATTTTTCTGAAAGAGGTATTACTGATGTCTTCATTCTTTATCCTTACTTGGTGGTACCTTGACCTGAGGTCTATTTTTGAAAATATCTTGACATCCTTGAACTGATCAAAGAGATCATCGATCCTTGGTAAAGGATACTTGTTCTTAATGGTCACTTTGTTCAACTCCCTGAAATCGATGCACAATCTCAATGCCCCATCTTTATTTTTCACGAATAAGATTGGGGCACCCCAAGGTGACACACTTGGGCATATATAACCCTTCTTCAGAAGTTCTTCAAGCTGCAATTACAGTTCTTTCAGCTTTGGTGTACTCATTCTGTAAGGATTTTTTGACACTGGAGTTGCTCCAGGCATAAGGTTTATAGAGAAATCAATATCTCTCTTTGGGGGTAGTCCGGGTACCTCCTGGAATACATATTCAAAATCCTTTAATACTGCATGGTCTTCAATATTTGACACCTTATCCTTAGGTGATTCATCCATATGCGTTGCAAATATTTGGCAACCCTTCCTGTAACACTTCTTTAGCTGCGTTGCTGAGATTTCCCTAACAGTAACTGCCCTTGGGATTCCTTGCACTTTCCTTGGGTTTCCTTCCTCATCTAGGCAAGTGAATGCCTTGTTACGACAGTCTAATATGGCATGGTGCTAGTCCAACCAATCCATCCCAATTAGATAGTTATAGGAATCTAAAGGTAAGATGTTCAATTCAACCCTTGTGCTCAATCCATTCATGTCCACTGGACACAACTTAACCAACTCAACAAAATTTCTCTTGGCTCCTGTAGCCAACTACACTAACCAATATTTTCCATGCTTGATTCTTGGAAAATGCAAACTTTTCACCATTCTAGGATCTATATAACTATGACTAGCTCTTGAATCAATTAAAATAGTAATGGTTTTATTGTTGATCATACCTTCCACTTCAATCATATGTGACTGATATTCTACTTGCAATCATATGTGACTGATATTCTACTTGCTTGTTGTCCAGGGCTGCGTAGATCCTTGGTACACTTCTACCCATGTCCTCCACTGTTTCTATCTATTGAACATTGTGGACAACTCTCACTTTGTCATTTCTGTGGGGGAAATATTTGTACCTATGATTCCCTTTACAACCCCAACATTCCATAGGTGGCTATCTTGGCATTTTCCCACCTATTTCAGTCTTCCTGGGCTCTCTAAGACCTGGCTGTGCTTGAGGGATATTTCTGAAAAAGGATGGCTTAGCTCCCTTCTTCCTCTGATCCATATTGAATTTCTTCTTGTTTTTGCAAGCCTTCCGGAAAGTGGGATATTCCCTTTGATGCTCATATAAGCATTTTTCTATCCTTATAGTTTCTTCCATAGTTTAAGGATCATCATACTGGATCTTGTCACCGATGGAATATGGTAGTTCACTCAGATACCTTTGAATTTTGATAGTCTCATCCTTGATGAAAGGGACATACTTCAACAATTCCAAAAACCTTTGTTCATATTCATCAATGGTCATGCTACCTAGCTTGAGTTCAAAGAACTCTTTCATCTTTCTGTCATACTATCTCTTATTCAAGTATTTATTTTTGAAATACTTCTTGAATTCCTTCCAAGTATCATTTTGCTCTTTAATGTGCTGCACCTGAACAAGTTGATCCCACCACATGGATGCCTTTCCTTTCAGTTGATACATTGCAATTCTTCCTTCTGCATGAGAGGAATAATTATATAATTGGAAATATTTCCTCATGCCAAGCAACCATGTCTCAACATCTTCCTCCTTCTTGTGCCCTCCATCAAACATAGGAGGCTTAATGTTGTTCATTTCACCCTTCAGTTCATCCACTCCAGATCTCTTGTGATTTTTGGTAGGAGATGGGCTTGAACTACTGTGTGCCCTCCTCTTGGAGTTCCCTTGGGAGTGATGATGGTGTATGCCAACACTCCTTGATTTCCTCTTTTCATCGGGAGACCCGTGACTTCTTGATTTACTGGAGTCACTCTCCTTATCCAATTTATTTTCTATCCTTTCCAGGATCTATATCAACTTTATGTTGAATTCTCCATGTTGTTCCCTGGCTTTCATGAGCTTTCTGTTATCTGCTCGATGAGTCTGGACATATTTCTGCAATCTTTCAATGATTTTCATCATGTTTCCCTCCTTATCTATCTCTTCTCCATCCCATTGGAGTTCGACCCTTCAACTCCCAAATGGACATCCATTCCTCTAGCTTCATTTTTTGAACTGGAAGCATTTTGTGCCTCCTCCATTTCTCTATACTCTATAACAATTCGGTTCGGTTCTGACAATCGTTGGCTTTGCAAACACAATGTGCAGTCAATCAAAATTTGTCAGGCCATCGGTCCTTAACAAATTCCACAGTATTCATAAACCAATCTGATTCAAGAAAACTTTCTGATTCCATTTTCTTTTTGAGCTTTGCTTTGCAATGATTTTTCAGCACTAGCCCCTTTTTCTTAGCCCCCAACCCATGTGACCACGGGTTGTGGCCAAGATCTAGATCAATAGGCGCTTATTCAGGACTTCAGGCCTCCGTCTTTGGAAGTTTTCAAAGAACATCATAACCAATCTCTCATAGTTATGAATTAATGAACTTGTGAAGTAGGGTGGATCAATAGTCCACGACTACCCGATCATCCAATGACTGACACCCACTGTGGAACTGCAGGCGTTTGAGCTCTGGGACTTTGGAGCTTTGGAGCTTCGGGACTTTGGAGGATTTCACATCCACACACCCCCAGTGCCCCAAACCGTTAATCTCCAAACACTTCCATTCACCTTTGGTGACATTAATATGTCTCGTCACCTCAGTATTACGAAACTTTTGAAATTTATTCCTTTTGTTCCCTTATGAACCATTCTTCTAGAGTGTCAAGTCTCCAGACTTCACAACTAGAACCACACATCCACTAGGACCCACATGTTCACTGGGACCCATGGTTTCCGTACTTGAACTAAGATACCAAATATTCACATCACTTAACGCCTTTTAAATTGTGGGGGCATGCATCCGCGGTTTGGAGTAACCCGCCTTTAGTCCCACAATTCCTTTGACGCTGACACGTAACCCCATAGGAAAACCGTGGTTTGGATTGTGGGACTACCCTGAGAAATTAATTCCCATGCAATTTGTGTCCCCACAATTCCTCCTGGCCATCGATCTAGATGTATCGTGATCAATGCCAGTGTGGACCCGTTGACCTTTAACTATGTTATTCAACCTTAGGGCCCACATAGTACAACTATCAACATTCTAGGTGGGGGCACGTGGCAGGTATAGGAGAGGTCCACGTCACCTCTAGGCGACATCATCATGACTCACCACTTCGACTCTTCGGGCTTCAGAGCTTCAGACTTTGAGAGTTTCAACTCCTCTACGCTCGCTTTTGCTCAGAGTGATTTCCCCCGTAGTTCACGATCTACTGACACGTGTCATCCTTTACGATCAACGGCTATGAGTGACTTTGACACTTCGGGCTTCAGGAGTTTCAAACTCACAACACTTGCCTCCTCCCGAAGTACTTCCACCCAAAGTACATGATCTCTTGACGCGTATCTCCCCCTCGATCTGATGGCCACTATCCACTTTGGATTTTTGGGCTTTTGGAGTTTCAGAATCCTTCACACTCGTTCCTCCCAGAGTGCTCTTACCCAAAGTTCATAATCTGTCGATGCGTGTCCTTCTCAACAAACAGTTGTAATCTACTTTGGCCTTCGAGACTTCGGGAGTTTGTCACACTCCACACTTGAAAACCTCTGAAGTGAATTTCCCTGAAGTCTTAGATCTGTTGACACGTACCCCTCTGGCGACCAATGACCAGGATCTACTTTGGCTATTTCTCTTTCTCCTTGATCACAAAACTTCCGAAGTGCTCTCGCTCTGGATTTGTGGATCTTGTGCCACCTGTCCACCTGGATCGAATGACTTTCGATCCTTTGCAGTTAGATCTAATGGCTTGGGATGTGTTTCCTCCTCAGTACTCTCCTTTGATTTCCTAGACATGGATCTAACGGTCCAGACTCCTTCCAATAACATATATGATGACTGTTGTCGCTCCTCCTCATGAGCTTCGTTTCTCGAAGCCGTTTCTCCTTAGAGGGTTGCATCGAAACTTAGTCGACTTTCATATATGTGCACTCCTTGCAACATATATTTGCATCCCTTCACAAGAAAATGCAAGCTATTTCTCTCGAGCTTTTTGAGTCAAAGACTCTGTCGACGCACTCCTTGCACCCAAGGATGCTTTGAACCTCGAATTTTGTCCCTTTCGACAACAATTCAATCTAAAATATTTGTCTCGTTAACCACTAACATGGACCATCCAAGCTCAGTGTCGAAACCATGGATCTGATGCCAATTTGTAACATCCTCGAGCATCAACACCATTGTCGGGCAATGCTACCCAAATACCTTGTCTTTCAACAAACTAGCTTTGATACCAATTTGTAATGTCCCCGGGCACCAACAGGTCGAGGAACTCCACAGAGGAACATACGTATACACATAACATGAATTTCTAATGAATTTAAAACAATTAAAACAAAGTTATTGCTACCATACAGAATTAAATGGAATTGATAGTAATTCCTACATGCAACAGAAACACATGATAATATTTCAAGAATCAAAGACATGCATAACATATATAATTAAGCACAAAAATGATACTTATCTTTTAACTGGAGTAAAACCACCAACTGCGTGAAAACCTTCCATGAACCTCCCAGCCTTAGACCACACTTCTCATTACTCTCAGTAGTGGGTCACCCCCGAGCTTGGACTAAACTCCACCGGGCAAGGGATTCCTAGGCTAGGCAAGGTCAATAGGAAAGTCACATAGTTTAAGAGGAAGGATTCTCTCCTAGGAGCCACTTACGCCCACTACTCACAGACTCTCATTCCCCACATGCCTGTCCCACCCCAGGAGTATACACCTTCACTATCACACAGTCCATAGGCTGCTTCACCTCCCTTACCATGGGCTTCAGCAACAGGCCATACCGAAATTCTCAGAGCTCTATAGTAGCTATGAGACTCCCTCCAGGAGAAATCACTTCCTCAACACACTCTCTCACCTGGAGAGAGTTGCTCACAGGCCTGACAACCCACTTCTTCAATCCACAACAACCTCTCTCACCTGGAGAGAGAGTTTCTCACAGGCCTGACAACTTGCCTCTTCAACTGCGGGCTTGACAACCCACTTCTTCAAACCACAATATCTAATTCGGGTAAGGCAAGGAACGAATCAGTAAATTATAGAGGTGCAAAATGGTCACAGGTTCAACAATGGTGGAAATGGATGGTTGTGTCTTGCTCATTGCATGAGTGAACTCGTGAAGAGAGACGGGCAGGCTGGTCTAGCATAGCCAATATGATCAAGCGTGAGAGTCGAAACTCTTTGTGTGAACATCCCTGTGTGAGTGAGTT
Source organism: Picea sitchensis (assembly GCA_010110895.2). Classification (NCBI taxonomy): domain Eukaryota; kingdom Viridiplantae; phylum Streptophyta; class Pinopsida; order Pinales; family Pinaceae; genus Picea; species Picea sitchensis. The sequence continues at coordinate 45,002 of SNQJ01S0075218.1, read as the reverse complement.
TCCCCCCCCTACACGTGCGTGAGTGCCTCAGTGAGTGAGCGGGTCTGTGAGAGTGCCTGCCTCCCCTCCCCAACAAAAATAACTCCCCCCTTAAGTTTTTCATGTGCCCGAGCTGACACCTGTCACTCATGAAGCACGTATATTTTCCTTTGGAAGTCCCTTTCCTTCCCCAGGAACTTAGGATAAAAACATATCCTTTTAAACATCTTTTGGAATAATAAATAAATTATTATTCTATTGGACTTAAGCCCCTAAAATTATCCCCTCTTTCCAACCTCTCAACCCCCTCTCCCTTACCCAGCCTAGTGGAGTATATTCCCCCATTCTCTTTTATCATGGTCGGTCTACACGCAATGATGTTTTTATATTAATAATATGAATATTTACATGTACAAAATAGGTTCCTGGCCTTTAACACCTAGGCTCTTCGGCCTAATAACACATAATCCTACCAACTTATAATTGCCTCACTCTACAAAACATGTTTACAATTCATAATACAACTGGGGCTCATCCTAGAGATATTACACATACAAAAATGCAATACTAGAATTTTTGGAAGGATTCACAGAGTATGATGTATCACTGATACCCAAGGGGAATAATATGATTGCTGATGCTTTAGCTACCTCAACTAGTGTTTTTAAAATTCCTATTCATCCAAATAAAAAGTATGAGATTGAAGTCAAACACAAGCCATCAATACTTGAAAATATCAAATATTGGCAGATGTTTGAAGATGATAAACAAGTGATTAGATTCCTTCAAAATTCAGATGAATTTTCCAGTACACATATAGATGAAGAAAATCTTTTTGTTGAAGAAGAAGATGCATATTTGATTTCGAGTTCAAAAGATTATCAGAATGTTTTAGTTGGAAAGGAGATTATTCAATTGAAGAATAATTGCATCCCTAAGGTTTTGGTTCCTCTTGAGGAGATATTTGATAATAATGATGTGGAAAAAAACCCAAAGGTGACTCCAAATGAAGGTGAGGCAGAAGACTACAACATTGGAACTGAGAAGGAACCAAGATTCATCAAATTGTCATAGAATTTAACTCCAGTAAATAAAGAAAGGTATCTTAAGTTAATGAAGGAATTCTCAATTTTTTTTGCATGGATTTATGAATATTTGAAGGTTTATGATACACATATCATCCAACATACAATTCCAATCAAAGAAGATCATAATCCATTTAAACAGAAACTAAGGAGGATTAATCCATTGCTCCTACTTTTGATTGAAAAGGAAGTAAAAAAATTGATTGATGCAAATATTATTGTCTCATTGAGGTTTTCTAAATGGTTGGAAAACCTGGTTCCTGTCAGGAAGAAGAATAGAGAAATCAGGATGTCAGGAATTTGAACAGGGTGTCTTTGAAGGATAACTATCCTCTCTCGAAGATGGATTACATTTTACATAAAGTTGTGGGATCACAAAAAATGTCAATGTTAGATGGCTATTCTAGGTATAATCAAATCATGGTGCACCCAGGTGATCAAGAAAAGATAAATTTTACCACACCTTGGGGGACATTCATGTATGCAAAGATGCCATTCGGTCTGATGAAATCAAGAGAAACATTCAAACGAGATATGGATATATATTTTGTAGAAGAAAGGGATAAGTTCATTGTGATATACTTGTATGACATTACAATTTTTTATGGCTCAAATGATGAACATTTAAGCATTTAAAACATGTTTTTATGAAGTGCAGGAGGTTTGGTATTTCTTTAAATCCAAATAAGTCAAATTTTGCAATGCAAGAGGGAAATATCTCAGGACATGTGATATCAAATGAATGAATCATGATAGACCCAAGAATAGTAGAAATAATCTAGAAAACAAATAATCACATGAATAAAAAAGAAGTACAATCTTTCCTTGGCAGAGTGAATTTCCTAAGGTAGTTTATACCAAACTTTGTTGAAACTATCAAGTACATCACTCATATGTTAAGAAAGGATAACCATGTTAAATGGACTATTGAATCAAAGGGGTCATTTGATGACATAAAGAGAGCGATTTATGAAGCACCAATGTTAATCAGCCCAGATCACACTAAATATTTTATGAATTTCACCTTTTCCTCTAAATATACTACTATAGGAGTATTGTTGTAGAAAAATGAGAAGAATTTGGAGCAACCTATAGCCTTCTATAATAAATCATTAAGAGATCCAACATTGAACTATAACATCATGGAGAAGTAGGCATATGCATTGGTGAAGCAATTGAAGGAGTTCATAGTTTATATCTTACATTCTCATGTTGTTGCTTATGTTTCTACTAGTACAGTCAATGACATTTTAACTCAGCAAGACCCTGAAGGTAAAAGAGAAAATGGATTGCAGTTTTGCTTGAGTATGATCTAGAGAGAAATCCAACAAAGTTGGTCAAAGGTCAAGGTTTGGAAAAATTGATGGCATAGTCAAATTTTGATCTCTTGGGGATAAAATTCATTGCAAATTTTTCAATAGATACAAAACCAACACCTCAGGTATCTCAAAAGTTCCTTGCATCTCCCTGGTATTGTGATATAATTTATATTCTGCAGAATTTACAAGCACCACTAGAGCTAAGTAAAACTAAGGTCAGATTCTTGAAATTAAAAGATGCTAATTTATGTATCATAGATGGTTTTTTGTATTGGAAAGATCCAAGAGGAGTTTTATTAAACTGTTTACTAGAAGCAGAGGCACATCAGATTATGAAAGAATTTCATCAAGGTGACTGTGGAGGACATCATTACTAGAAGACAACTGTAAACAAAATTCTCAGAGCAAGATTTTGTTGGCTAACAATCTTTGTAGATGTGTATAAGGGTGTGAAAAATTGTCATGAATGTCAATTTTTTGAAGGAAAGTGGAAGTTGTTATCACTACCTTTAAATCCCATTTTAGCGGAAGCACCTTTCCAACAGTGGGGTCTTGATTTCATTGGTGAAATCAATCTGACATATTCATGTCAACATAAGTGGATATTGACTGCAACATACTATTTTACCAAGTGGAATGAGGTTGTGCCAATACGACAAGAAACTGATGTTGTGATACTTCAATTCTTAGAAAACAATATTTTTTTCCAGGTTTGGATGTCCTAGGAGGATCATGAATGACAATGCAACAACTTTGAAATATAAGAGAATAGTCTAGTTCTGTGAAGATTATAATATAAAACTAATCCATTTTATAGCTTATTACACTCAGGGTAATGGATTGGCTAAGTCATCAAACAAAATATTAATAAGAATCATCAAGAAATTACTGCATGAGAACAAAAAGGCTTGGCATAAGAAGTTGATATTTTCATTGTGGGTAGATAGGATCAGTCTTAAAAATTCAATTGGAACCTCACCATTCCAATTAGTATATGGGACATAAGTGGTTTTCCTACTTATTTGGGACTGCCAGTCATGAAATTTTTGCAAGAGAAAGGAGCAATGCCCAATGACATTCAAATAAGGATAAATCAACTGATTCATGTTCAACAGATGAGAGAAGAGGTCTATCAAAATACTTAGATATTTCAATAAAATATGAAGAAAGTTTTTGATAAGAAAACAAAAGTTGTTGATTTCCAGGTTAATGATGAAGTGTTGAAGTGGGATGATTGAAATGAAGAAAAAGGAAAGCATGGAAAGTTCAATCATATCTAGAAAGGACCTTATAAGATCGTTTCTTATCATGGAAACAATGCCTACATTTTGGAGGAGTTGGATGGAGAACTTCTTGTTGGAGGACCAATAAATGGGAGGTTCTTAAAACACTACCTAACCTGAAGGCAATTTTATCTATTCCATTCATTGTAAATATTTATTTTATTTCTAAATTTTACAGGTATGAATGACACTATAAAGAGTTTTAAGCCCAAGGTGAAGGCCCTAAGATTCAGAAGGGTGAATTTAGTTTGATTTTAGTTCATCTTGTACATAAATAAGTCTGAACAATTCAAGTTTGTGTGAGTCTTTTTATAAGTTTTCAGTCTTGTAATAATCCTAATGGATAAGGCATTGGTTTGTTGGTTCTTTGCTACCTCACAGGGAGGATAACATCCCCATTGGATCCTATGCTAGGGAGTGTTAATTTACAAAGTCAAAACAATGGTTTTGTTGAGTCAGTATTGTGTCCATGCATTAATTTCTCAAAAACGTTGTGTCAAGGTCCTAGGATAAATGTCCCATGACAATATTTTTGAGTTCATTCACTTATGAGTCATGATGGTCTAAATTGAGTCATGTCTAGGGGGGTTAGAGTGTCATTCCAAGTCATAGTTAAAATGGTCAGTCTTATCCTAAGGTCAAGTTGGTTGGTTACATGATCTCATGTTATCATTAGAGAGGGTGAGTTTTAAATCATTGCACAATGTCATAATGAGGTCATGTGAGTAGGTTATCATTAGAGAGGGTGATTTTTAAATTGTGGGAATTGGGTCATGAAAGTTGGTACAACTATTGTAAATCAATTTTTATAATTCATGAGAAGTTTCCCCTTTTGAATTATTGAATTTCTAACTTTGTTGTGAGACTGTGACAATTGTTGTGAAACCACACGTGCTATGAAATTTCCTCTTTGCTGCGAAATTGTTGGATCATCTCAACCTATTGTTAAGCTCCTAAAATCCTTCTCCATCATTTTACACCCTTGAAACTCCGTTAGATGTTCATTTTGCCTCAGGTCCTAATACCCTAATTTTCTATCAAAGTTGTGCCCTCTCATTCGCTGCAAAATACCTACTGCTAAAACCTTGTAACCCTATCTTCCAACTCAACCATAATACACCGGGTTTTTTTCCCTACATTCTGTCTAAGCTTTGATATCCTTTGCAACCATCATCATCACATAAATATTTACAAATAGTTATGGATCAAAACAAGGATAATAAGAAGGTACACAAGGGAGGTGACCTAGTAAGATTCGAACCTCACGGTTTGCAGTTGCTGGACTCGAATCCCATTTTCATAGAATCCTTCTAGGCAGTAGGATGCCTCACATTTTGTGAAAATCTATAAGGAGGACACATGGAGGTGTCAAAGAAATTTTCCCTAAATTTTGAAGGGACCAAGACAAAGGTTGGATCATTAGAGATTCAAGTCACTGAACAAACAATTTCCTCAACAATAGGGATACCCATACAAGGTGAAAGGTGGTTCAAGGGAACACCTTTGGATTCCTCCTATTGTAATGACTATTTTCAAGTATAATTTCAAAATGAGAACATGTCAAAAGGAGTGCCTAGAAATTACAGGCTTGAACACCATGATAAGTTGTTGAGGGTAATACAAATACATTTCACATGTGAAGGGCATTTCAACAAGGTATACTTGTATCATATCAGATTGCTCATGCAATTTACGCGTAATAAATCCCTAAACCTCCCATATTATCTTTCTAGGAGTCTCGGAAAAATGGTTGATAAAGTACAAGCTAATTCAAATAAAGTTAAGAATGTTGTAGAAGATAAACCTCCATCAAGAAAGAAAGTGAGGTTTAGTCCAAAAATACTTGGCCAAGAAAAGATTGGCAGGCATGTAACTAGATCATCAACAGGAACGTAGATCCACGACGAGGAAACCAAATCTGAGAGACCTGTTCATTGAGCTGTTGAGGAAGTGGTTGAGGTCCAGTCTCCCCCATAAAAAGAATAATTTTAAACCAAAATATTAAATAAACAATTGAAGGAGGCTCATGCTGAAATTGTAAAATTAAGGGAAGAAAACAGGCATATGAAAAGGAGGATAACAAAACATTTGGACCTATATAAAGAAGATTTGGAAAATGGAAAAATAATGGTCAAGAGGTCTCTACACTTACAGAAATAAATGAAGAATCTATACGAGTAGAATAAGGTGTTGAAGACAAAAGAAAGATTGATAAAGGAACAAATGGAAAAAATAAACCTTGACTTCTTGGCCCAAGATGTAATGGAGTAAGTTGATAACACTCAGGATAAGTCATGTGTTTTTTGTTTTGTGAAGTTATCTATGGTTTTAGATCTAGTCTGAAGCATTTTTCAACATCAACAAATGAAAAATAGAGATTTCAAAGCACCCTTGCTAAGAAACTACTAAAATAGAGATTTCACAGCAAAATGTTTTGTTTGATGCGAAATCACTAGTCAACATGTAAACGAGTATTTTTGGCTTCTAGATGGAGTGAGTTTGGTATGTCAGCATCATATTTGGATAATCAAACATTTTTTCCATTGAATGCGTGTAACCGAAATATATTAGGGTGTATAAGTTAGTCAGAAAGTGAAACCCTAATTTTTAGGAACCCGTGGCAATTTAGTTGGGAGTTTGTTAAGAAATTAGTTTATTAGTTGTAAATTATTTTTGGGTGAGAAAACCTAACTATTTCGAATTCATGGAATCAATATGAAGTGTAATGTTATTTATTGTAATGAAAAAGACAATATAAGGGTTCGAGAGTTGAGTGAGAATAATTTTGTTTTTCGTAATGTTTTCTGAATATTAATGAAAGGTTGGAAGACAAGTGCTTGAATATTTGCTCAGAGATTCATGTGTTCAGTTGTTGTAGTTTGTGCTCCTAGTGTATGCGATCTCTTTCTTTGTTTCCATTAAATGTATTCTTCTATGTTTGAATGAGAAAGTATTGATGCATAAATAATTTTCATATGATCTGTATCTATCTTGTTTCAAATATTCATTTTCAAAATGATAAGTTTATAAAAAATTCATCTAAGTTGGATGCTTTCTGTGACTTTGAATGTTTTATTTTTCATCTATCTATCTTTTATGATTTGATGTCTAGAAATAGTTGGTTGTCTGTACTTTGGGATAAAACATTTTCTACCAAGTTTTGAAAACCTTAATTTTATCTTCTTTATGACTCCATGCCCAATAGATATTCTTCTCATCCCTACTAATATTTTCATACTCTTTTTTTTCATAGAACCTAGCCACTATACTGATTGAAAAACTGATAGGAGAGAACCCTCTTTGGATTGGTAGAAGGCTAGCTTCTAGTCTAAAAGTAGGTTTGTGTTTACCTTTGATATTCTCTGTTGCAGCCAAGAAAACTACAGAGTGATAACATAGCCTACAGTCCCTCACCTCCACATCCTTGTCCCACCCCAGGAAGCGTGTCCCTTCTCTACTTGAAATTCCTTCGGTTGCCCCACTTCCCTTCTGGGGCTTTAGCAACATGATAGGCAGGGAGTCTCAGAGCCATGTAGCCACAAATTTTCCTCTAGAAACCAACCTATAGTCCCTCATCCCCCACATGCCTATCCCACCCCAGGAAGTGTGCCCCTTCTCTTCTCAATAGTTCCTCAGCTGCTCCACCTCCCTTCCGAGGATTCAACAATAGACCGAACATGGATTCTTAGAGCCTTGTAGCTCCAACTTGCCACCTTGGGAATTAATTACCAACAAATCTCTGAATTGAAGAGAATTCTCACAAGCCCAACAACCCGCATCTTCGACCACAGCCTTGAAAACCCGCTTCTTCGACCACAGCCTTGAAAACCCGCTTCTTCGACCACGGGCATAACAAACCACTTCTTTGATCTATGACCTCCTACCCACTTCTTCCATGCCAAACTTACCAAGTACAGGTACCGGTACCATTGGTAGTATTGATCCGTGAAAAATATGGTAATATTGATGGGAAAATGTACTAAATTCCCCAATATATATGCATGTTCCCTTATTGACACATGGCCCTCAAGGAACCCACTTTTCCCCACTTCTAATTCATTCCCTTCCCATAGGAACTTAGGATAACATAAAGTTATATCCATACTTTATAATTTAGGGATAATAATATAATATTCTTTTGGATTAAACCCTCTAGCTTAGTCCCTTCCTAGACTCTTAGCACCCCTTTCCCTTCCTAGTGGAGTTTACCCCCCTATACTCTTTTACATGGTTGGT
>SNQJ01S0075218.1:0-37090 GCA_010110895.2 Picea sitchensis | reverse complement strand
CCATCATCATCACATAAATATTTACAAATAGTTATGGATCAAAACAAGGATAATAAGAAGGTACACAAGGGAGGTGACCTAGTAAGATTCGAACCTCACGGTTTGCAGTTGCTGGACTCGAATCCCATTTTCATAGAATCCTTCTAGGCAGTAGGATGCCTCACATTTTGTGAAAATCTATAAGGAGGACACATGGAGGTGTCAAAGAAATTTTCCCTAAATTTTGAAGGGACCAAGACAAAGGTTGGATCATTAGAGATTCAAGTCACTGAACAAACAATTTCCTCAACAATAGGGATACCCATACAAGGTGAAAGGTGGTTCAAGGGAACACCTTTGGATTCCTCCTATTGTAATGACTATTTTCAAGTATAATTTCAAAATGAGAACATGTCAAAAGGAGTGCCTAGAAATTACAGGCTTGAACACCATGATAAGTTGTTGAGGGTAATACAAATACATTTCACATGTGAAGGGCATTTCAACAAGGTATACTTGTATCATATCAGATTGCTCATGCAATTTACGCGTAATAAATCCCTAAACCTCCCATATTATCTTTCTAGGAGTCTCGGAAAAATGGTTGATAAAGTACAAGCTAATTCAAATAAAGTTAAGAATGTTGTAGAAGATAAACCTCCATCAAGAAAGAAAGTGAGGTTTAGTCCAAAAATACTTGGCCAAGAAAAGATTGGCAGGCATGTAACTAGATCATCAACAGGAACGTAGATCCACGACGAGGAAACCAAATCTGAGAGACCTGTTCATTGAGCTGTTGAGGAAGTGGTTGAGGTCCAGTCTCCCCCATAAAAAGAATAATTTTAAACCAAAATATTAAATAAACAATTGAAGGAGGCTCATGCTGAAATTGTAAAATTAAGGGAAGAAAACAGGCATATGAAAAGGAGGATAACAAAACATTTGGACCTATATAAAGAAGATTTGGAAAATGGAAAAATAATGGTCAAGAGGTCTCTACACTTACAGAAATAAATGAAGAATCTATACGAGTAGAATAAGGTGTTGAAGACAAAAGAAAGATTGATAAAGGAACAAATGGAAAAAATAAACCTTGACTTCTTGGCCCAAGATGTAATGGAGTAAGTTGATAACACTCAGGATAAGTCATGTGTTTTTTGTTTTGTGAAGTTATCTATGGTTTTAGATCTAGTCTGAAGCATTTTTCAACATCAACAAATGAAAAATAGAGATTTCAAAGCACCCTTGCTAAGAAACTACTAAAATAGAGATTTCACAGCAAAATGTTTTGTTTGATGCGAAATCACTAGTCAACATGTAAACGAGTATTTTTGGCTTCTAGATGGAGTGAGTTTGGTATGTCAGCATCATATTTGGATAATCAAACATTTTTTCCATTGAATGCGTGTAACCGAAATATATTAGGGTGTATAAGTTAGTCAGAAAGTGAAACCCTAATTTTTAGGAACCCGTGGCAATTTAGTTGGGAGTTTGTTAAGAAATTAGTTTATTAGTTGTAAATTATTTTTGGGTGAGAAAACCTAACTATTTCGAATTCATGGAATCAATATGAAGTGTAATGTTATTTATTGTAATGAAAAAGACAATATAAGGGTTCGAGAGTTGAGTGAGAATAATTTTGTTTTTCGTAATGTTTTCTGAATATTAATGAAAGGTTGGAAGACAAGTGCTTGAATATTTGCTCAGAGATTCATGTGTTCAGTTGTTGTAGTTTGTGCTCCTAGTGTATGCGATCTCTTTCTTTGTTTCCATTAAATGTATTCTTCTATGTTTGAATGAGAAAGTATTGATGCATAAATAATTTTCATATGATCTGTATCTATCTTGTTTCAAATATTCATTTTCAAAATGATAAGTTTATAAAAAATTCATCTAAGTTGGATGCTTTCTGTGACTTTGAATGTTTTATTTTTCATCTATCTATCTTTTATGATTTGATGTCTAGAAATAGTTGGTTGTCTGTACTTTGGGATAAAACATTTTCTACCAAGTTTTGAAAACCTTAATTTTATCTTCTTTATGACTCCATGCCCAATAGATATTCTTCTCATCCCTACTAATATTTTCATACTCTTTTTTTTCATAGAACCTAGCCACTATACTGATTGAAAAACTGATAGGAGAGAACCCTCTTTGGATTGGTAGAAGGCTAGCTTCTAGTCTAAAAGTAGGTTTGTGTTTACCTTTGATATTCTCTGTTGCAGCCAAGAAAACTACAGAGTGATAACATAGCCTACAGTCCCTCACCTCCACATCCTTGTCCCACCCCAGGAAGCGTGTCCCTTCTCTACTTGAAATTCCTTCGGTTGCCCCACTTCCCTTCTGGGGCTTTAGCAACATGATAGGCAGGGAGTCTCAGAGCCATGTAGCCACAAATTTTCCTCTAGAAACCAACCTATAGTCCCTCATCCCCCACATGCCTATCCCACCCCAGGAAGTGTGCCCCTTCTCTTCTCAATAGTTCCTCAGCTGCTCCACCTCCCTTCCGAGGATTCAACAATAGACCGAACATGGATTCTTAGAGCCTTGTAGCTCCAACTTGCCACCTTGGGAATTAATTACCAACAAATCTCTGAATTGAAGAGAATTCTCACAAGCCCAACAACCCGCATCTTCGACCACAGCCTTGAAAACCCGCTTCTTCGACCACAGCCTTGAAAACCCGCTTCTTCGACCACGGGCATAACAAACCACTTCTTTGATCTATGACCTCCTACCCACTTCTTCCATGCCAAACTTACCAAGTACAGGTACCGGTACCATTGGTAGTATTGATCCGTGAAAAATATGGTAATATTGATGGGAAAATGTACTAAATTCCCCAATATATATGCATGTTCCCTTATTGACACATGGCCCTCAAGGAACCCACTTTTCCCCACTTCTAATTCATTCCCTTCCCATAGGAACTTAGGATAACATAAAGTTATATCCATACTTTATAATTTAGGGATAATAATATAATATTCTTTTGGATTAAACCCTCTAGCTTAGTCCCTTCCTAGACTCTTAGCACCCCTTTCCCTTCCTAGTGGAGTTTACCCCCCTATACTCTTTTACATGGTTGGTTTGCAATAGTGATGTGTTTTAATTAAAATTTGCATGTGATTACATATTACAATGATAGCTCACTAACCATTTTAGCATATGGCTCCATGGCCTACTAGCCACACAAGAACTATGGCCTCATAATACATACACACAAAGGCACGCTAGCCAAATATTCCTTGGCTCACCATCCTATGTGTTCATTTACATTTATAGGTACAGTTAGGGTTCAGAATAGGGTTATTACATTCCCATCACCCTTATTTATGCATTGTCCTCAATGCAGTATATGCAAATATACAATCAAGACTTCAAAAGTATTCAAAACGATGTGGTTATTCTACTTGCATTGCATCGTCATGCTCCCAAGTTGTATCCTCAGGACCGTACCATATCCATTGGACCTTTACTATCCCTATGGCTTGATTCCATATTTTCTTGATCTCCTGGTCCAATATGCAAACAGGTTGCACTGGAAAGTTTCCTTCTTGCTCCACCTCGATCACATTCCAATCAATGAGATGATTAACATCAGATACATACTTTTAAGAAATGATACATGTAATACATTATGAATACACATTGATGTAGGTAAGTCAAGCATGTATTCTACAAGACCAATCCTCTCTAGGATTTCAAATGGCCCATAATAGCGAGATGCCAGATTTGAACAATTTCCCAACTTTAGGGAACTTCTTTTGGATTTTACTTTCAAGAACACATGGTCACCCTCTTTGAACTCTCTGTAAGTTCTTCCCTCATCAACATAACTTTTATACATGTCCCGGGAAACCTTTAAATTCCATTTTATTCTCACCATCTTCTCTTCCATTTCCCTGAGTAATTTTTGTCCAACCACTACTCTGTCTGCTAGGTTGTCCCAGCTCATTGGTGTGTTGCATTTTCTACCATAAAGTGCCTCAAATGGGCTCATCTTTAGAGATTCTTGATACCCATTTTTATAAGAAAAATCCACTAAATGCAAGTAATCTTCCCATTTGGATGGTTTATCCATCACATACATCCTTAGAATGTATTCTATTACTTGATTCACCCTCTCTGTTTTCCCATCTAACTCTGGATGATAGGTTGTGCTAAAGCTCAGATTGGTCCCAAATCCTTTCCAAAAATTTGATGTAAATTTTGATTTTATGCCAGACACAATTGTCTTGGGTATACCATGTAGTAGAACAATTTATATCATATAAATATCAACAATGTTGGTTGCCTTGTGAGTGAGATTTACTGGAATAAAGTGGGAAGATTTAGTAATATTATCCACCACCACCATGATGGAATCATGTTGCTTGGATGTTCCAGGAAACGTGGTGATGAAATTCATTGTTACAACTTCCCATTTCGACTCAGGAATGGGTAATGGTTGTAGCAGACCAACTGGGTGTCTATGCTCAACCTTGACATTTTGACATTCCAAACACTTGGCAATAAAATCAATGACCTCCTTCTTCATAACTAGCCAATAATATTGGCTCTTGACAACTGCAATAGTTTTCTGGTAACCTGGGTGTCCAACATAAGCTACATTATTCATTTATTTTAAAATCATATTTTTCAATTCTTGAGAATTTGGAAGATAAATTCTTCCCTTGTACATGAGAATTTCAGTCTTTCCCAACTTATACTCTTCACTTTTCTGCTGCAAATTACCTTGCTAAACTTTTTCCTTTACCTCCATGTATTTATGATATGATTTTGTAGCCTCTAAACTTATATCCTTCAAATCTTATTGGTACATGTTGATGGTTGTAGAATGCATCTCATGCACCCTCCTGCTGAGCGAATCCACCACCTTGTTCTCTTTACCTTTGATATGTGTAATATCAAAGTCATATTCGCTGAGATATTCCAACCATCTACTTTTCCTGGCATTTAAAGTTGGTTGTCCAAATAAATATTTCATACCACTATGGTCTATCCTTAATTCAAATATTTTCCCCATGAGGTAGTACCTCCACATATTCAAAGCATGCACTATGGTTTCCAATTCTAAATCATGAGTAGCATAGTTCCTTTCATGCTCCATTAATTTGCTTGACTCATAGCATACCACATGCCCATTTTGACTAATAAATCCACCAAGTCCTTATTTACATGCATCAATGCATACACTAAATTATTCATTTGGATCAACAATATTTAATATTGGATCACTTTTCAATAAATGCTTCAAGTGTTGGAAAATCCTTTCACAATCTAATGTCCACTCAAACTTTACAACCTTCTTTTGCAAGGAAGTGATTGGGTGTGCAATATTTGAGAATCCTTCAATGAATATTCTATAGTAACCTACAAGTCCCATGAATGATCTCATCTCAAAGACATTCCTTGGTGTTGGCCACCCCTCAATGGCCTTTATATTTTCTAGGTCCATTGTTATTCCTTCCTCTGAAATGATATGACCCAAATAATGAATTTGGTTTTGGTAGAATGAGCAATTGCTCCATTTGGAATACAACTGATTCTCCCTCAATACTTGCAATACCATCCTCAAGTTATGTTCATGCTCTTCCTCAGACTTAGAATATACAAGAATTCCATCCAGGAAAACAATGACAAGCTTATCTACGTAATCCATGAAAATACCATTCATTAAACACATGAAGAAAATTGGTGCATTTGATAACCCAAATGGCACCAATGTGAACTCATAATGACCATACCTTGTTCTGAAGGAAGTCTTGTTGATGTCTTCTTATTTGATTCTTACCTGATGATAGTGTGACCTAATATCAATCTTGAAGAACATCTTATTATCTTTCAGTTGATTAAAGAGGTTGTCTATCCTTGGAAAAGGATACTTGTTCTTCAAAATTACCTTGTTCAACTATCTGAAGTCAATGCAAAGCCTCAAGGTACCATCACTCTTTTTCACAAACAACATTGTGGAACCCCAAGGTGACAAACTTGGGTGTATATACCCCTTCTTCAAAATATCCTCAAGATGCATTTTCAATTCCTTTAGTTCTGGTGTGCTCATTCTATAAGGAGTCTTGGATACTGGGGCTGCTCTAGGAATCAAATTAATGGAGAAATCAATATCTCTCTTGGATGGAAATACCGATATTTATTTAAATACATCTTCAAAATTATTTAGGACTACATAATCTTCAATAATTGGCACCTTATCTTTAGATTCCTCTTTCATATGTGCTGCAATTGTTTGAAACCCTTTCCTAAAAAGTTTCTTCAACTGTAAGGATGAAACTTCTCTGATGGTTAATGCTGTGGGAATTCCATGAACTTTCCTGAACTTTCCTTCCTCATCCAAGAAAGTAAAGGCCTTATTATAAAAATCTATGATAACATGATGCCTATCCAACCAATCTATACCTATGAGGAAATCATATGAGCCCAAAGGTATGATATTAAAATATGTTCTTGTGCCCAGTCCATCCATGTCCATTGGACATGCCTTAACTATCTCATTAATTTTCCTTTTAGCTCTAGTAGCTAGCTGTACTAACCAAGGTTTTCCAAGCTTGCTTCTTGGAAATTGAAATATTTTCACCATGTTAGGATCTAGATAACTATGACTAGCTCCCAAATCAATTAAAATAGCAATGGGTTGGTTAATGATCTTACCCTCCGCTTCAATCATATGTGACTAAAAATCAGCTTGCTTGCTATCTAGAGATGCATAGATCTTTGGTACATTTCTTCCCATATACTCCACTATTTCATCTTGTTGTACATTCTGAGAAGTCTTCATTTTTCCACCTCTATGAGGGAAATCTCTCAACACATGATCTCCTCCACAACCCCAATATTGAATAGGTGGTTTCCTTGGTATTTTCTCTATTTCCTTTTTCATTCTCGGTTCTTTAGAGGCTAGTTGTCCATGAGAATTATTTCTGATGAATGGTGGCTTGATCCACTTCTTCCTATGGTCCATCTTACTTTTCTTTTTTTCTTCCCATACCCTTCGTAAAGTTGGTCTTCCTCTATGTTGATCATAAAGGTATTTATGTTAGGATATTTAGACACTTAGGAGTTAGTTAAGATCTACTTGGTCTAATATGTCGTTAGGTAAAAGTGTGTTTCTTTAGTATGCATTAGTATGCATTTGTGCGTTAGGAAATTAGGCCGGTCATGATATGTTCCGACATAGAGTGATCCAAGAGTTCATACTCTCCTCAATCTTAGAAGCCATTGATCTATGGCTTAACACGATTGGTCCATGATCTATTTAAAAGATAATGGAGGGTCATTTTTTCGATGACCGATTGTGAGAAACTCTCTTAGCAAAATCTCTGTAATCTTTTTCTTTGCATTAATAAAATTTGCTCCAAAGTGGCGTTAGGCGGGGCGATGGATGTTTCCATTAGGGGTTTACCACCTGATAAACATCGATTGTGTTGATCTTTGATCTGGTTATGAGTGGATTCGCGAAGGTGTTCATCCTCTATTGGAATACACAATGATTTGTGAACATGGTATCCGAGAACTTGTTTGAAGACTGGCTCAGTCGAGATGGAGTGAAGCCGAGTTTCCTCATCTCCATTTTACGGCATTCTCGTGCATTTCTGGGCTGAAAGGGCTGTTCCATTGCATCCAGACTGCTGCTTTAAGTTAGAAACACTTTTTAATTCACTCGAAAATGTTTTCGTTTCACTTGAAAAGGTTTCCGTTTTCCCCAAGATACGG
The DNA here is from genome assembly GCA_010110895.2 of Picea sitchensis. NCBI lineage: Eukaryota > Viridiplantae > Streptophyta > Pinopsida > Pinales > Pinaceae > Picea > Picea sitchensis. The sequence goes on along the minus strand of SNQJ01S0075218.1, from coordinate 29,377 downwards.
CCATTACAATAAGAATCCGAAGGTATAAAGTCTGAATCCACATTTTTAAGAATTTTTACCCAAAGTTTTGATTTTATTTGGTTTGTATTTTTTATTTTTTCGGGGATGCTACTCTTTTAGATCTGGGTATTCTCTTTTCCTATTCCTTGTGCGATCTCGGAAAATAAAAATAGATAGGAAAAGGTGCATCTTCGAATTGCCAAAGCTAGCGAGATCTAACCCTTGTTGAAATGTCGAGAGGCGAAATTTTTTTCTTGTGTGAAAGAGTTTTTTTTGGAGCATGCTCTCAAGGCCGTCTTCCACAACAAAAACAACAACACCCCGAATCCTCATACGAACATTACAATATGTTTTTGCTAGACCGGTTAGTTCAAAACTTGCCTTATTAAGTAAGAGGTCTTGAGTTCAAGTCTCTCTTTTGTTACTTTTGCCGAAAAGTTTAAGCCTTTAAAAGTGACAGCAGGTACGTTTCCTTCAAAGTATAAAAGTGAATCTATAAAAGTAGCTTTATAATTTATTTTGAGTTATTTTGCATGCAACTTTTTTTTCTGTTATAAAGGTAACCTCATTGTAAAAGTGATCTACTTCTCTTTATAAAAGTGGGTCACTTCATAAAAGTAGCTTACACTATCATGTAGTTATTTGGTTACCATTTATGCATTTCTTCAAAAGGGCATAACTCTCACATCGGAGATCCGTTTGATTGCCGTTTTTTTTAAAAGCGCACAACTGTTCGAGATCTTTCCATCGGATCATTAGTTTTAGGGTTTAAATCTGCATTATCTACATATTTAATATGGCTTCTACAAGTGTGCAGCTTACCCGTGACAACTACTTCTAATGGAGGTCTCATATGGAAGATTTATTAGAAGTAAAGGTGCAGCCAGGATTACCATGGGAATTAAAAATGAAGCTACTTGATGATGATAAGAAAGTCAAATGGGATAATAGGAATGGCGAAGCCTATGGACTAATTGGAATGTCCATCTCTCAGATCTAAGGTACCATCTTCAAGGTTGGTATTGGCCAGTGACTTGGGACAAGATTGAATCTGTGTTTGGTAAATTAAATATTATTCGAGCACAAGCGTTAGAAAAATGAAAAATCTTATTGACCTTGATTCCAAGTGATGTTTCTTGCCTTGGGAGACTATCTATCTAAGTTTAAAACCTGGAGACTTTTATGTATAGAATTACAACATAAAATGAAGGAACATCGTTGCATATATCTTATTCTTTCTAAGCTAGGTAAGGTGCATATTACGTGTTTGTATCTACCTTTTATGGGGCTAGAAGCTTATGTAGAATTACTCTTGAGTCCTTTTGTACTTCTTTGATTAGAGGGAAAGATAAACTTGTACAGCAGAGTGATCAACACTGCGGGTACCTCAAACAAAGCCTTAGTTGCCCGGCAAAAGATAAACCCAAGTATCCCAAGAAGCAACATCCTCGCTACAACAACAAACAACCTAAGGGTCCCAAACCCAGCTAAGATAGTTCAGCTCCTAATGGTGACAAAGGATCAAAATATAAAAAGAATACTAACAAACATTACAACTTTTGTAATAAAGATGTCATGATGAGTCGGATGTTTCAAGAGATGCGGCGTGCCAAAGCAATGATGAAGAAGCACAGCATCGGTATTGATTCCTCTTCTTCTTCTTCTCATGGACATGCTACATACGGTTTCCTTCAATACACCTTCTACTACTACTTCTTCTTGATGAGTGGCTTATTGATTCGGGATCATCTTATCATGTAGCTGGAGGATAAAGCCATATTTTACGAGGTCTAAATAAGATGTAACGCAAGGAAATATTTGTTGGTGATGATAGATCTCTTAGTGTTGTAGGATCTGGGACAATTCGGGTACAAAATGGTCATTTCAATGATGTATTATGTGTTCGGATCTTTCTTATATTCTCTCGGTATATCAAATCCTCATTAGAATTGAAGGTAAAACAGAGTGGTTCACCTCACCAAGTTGTAATCAAAGGATCTAAAATATCCTAAACATGTTCTTTCAACAGGAATTTAGTGATATTACTAGGTTGTACGAGTTTGGCAACTTTGGGTCATCAGTTTTTCATCGGTTTTGTTGCCCATAGCGATGACAGGCAAACTTTGGCATGGCCCGGTTTGGGCATCTAAACTATCGTTCATACAACAACTATGTAATCAATAGATGGTATTTGGTCTTCCTATTGTTTCATGCGGAGATGGTGTGTGTGCCAGTTGTATTCTCGGAAAACATCATCGGGACAGATTTGAAAGCGTGCCTCTTAGCGCGCCTCGAATCCTTTCGCGGCTTGTTCTGATGGTTGTGTGGTCCTCTTTCTTCTCCCTTATTTTACAGGTGCAATTATTTCTTAACCTTCATTTATGACTTTTCGAGGGCGGTACTTGGGTTTACTTCTTAAAACTCAAAGTGAAGTTTTGACAAGTTTTGGCCTACAAGGCCCTTGTAGAAAAAGCAATCACGGACATCAAATTCAAAGGTTAAGAGCGGATAATAGTGAATATGAACAATAATTTTACAAGTTCTTGCACTACGGGGCATCCAGATACAACCTGTTGTTCCATATACACCACAAAATGGTGTTGCTAAGAGAAAAAAAACACACATTAAAAAAGTAGTAGTGTATGAGTCAATCTAAAGGGATTAAGTCTCGGTGTGGTGAGAAGCAATCAAGCATTACAAATTACATAGTCAATCGCACTCCCACAAAGGCTCTTAAAATATAACCTTTGGAAAGATTGGACTAAAATTAAACCCGATATAAGTCACATCCATGTATTTGGAAGTATAACACGGGCTCACATACGATGAGAAGCGAAAATAATTGCGACCTAAAAGGGTGAGAAGTGTATATTTTGTTGGTTATTACGAGAGATGTCAAAGGTTATAGACTTCTTGATACATTAATTAAATTATTCTTAGAAGAGATGTTAAATTTGATGAAAATCCTGTGGCACAACGAGCCTAATTGGTGGGGAGTGCCTTCTTCGGACTGTGAGCCATCTTTGGAAGTTGTGCCTTCTTGTGTTTCTATTATGGTTTCTTCTTAGGATGATGGCGGTGAGGATGAAAATCCAGCTCCGCTTGCTGACATTCCTCCAGTTGATTCCTTTGAACCTGAACAAGCACTAAGTTCCACTTCCTAGATGGGTCCCGTTCAACACGAGAAGCAACTAATTATCTGATCCTTCAAATCAATGTTGGAAACATTCACAATTCCAATGAGCCTCTTCTCTTTTTGGCTCAAGTTTCAAAAAAAACTCATGATCCAGAGACATTTCACGGAAACTTGGGTCATCAGTTGGGATACAATAACAATGAATGGGAATTATCGTTCTTTAATAGAAAACGAAACTTGGGATCTTGTACATCTTCAAAAAGGAAGAAAACTTGTAAGATGCAAATGGGTATACCGAAGACTAAGTATGCATGGGATAGAGTATTGAAGAACCTGAGGCTCGATTAGTTGCCAAAAGGATTTTCCCAAGTTGAAGGCGTGACTATAATGAAACCTTGCCCACAACCTTAAAATGAATTCCATCTGGCTTGTTCTTTCCCTTTCCGCCTCACATAAGTGAGTCCGTGGGGTGGATGGCATACGCCTTCTTGCATGGAAATTTGAAAGAAGAAATCTACATGGAACAACCTCGGTTATGAGGAATGACTCTAGCCTTGTTTGTAGCCTCAAAGAGGAAATCTATTTATGGTCTCAAGCAAGCTCCCCAAGCTTGGTATGCCAAAATGGATAGCTTTCTTATTAACACTGGATTCTCTAGATGCCATTCGATCCTAATGTCTATACCAAGAGAGTGGGAAGCCATCTCATCATCCTTGTCCTTTATATTTATGACCTTATCCTTGAGTGAAATGTGTCAAAACTTTTAAACCATGTGAAAACCGATAGCAAGAAAGAAGGAATTTGAAATGATGGACTTAGGCTTTTTGCACTATTTCCTTGGCCTCCAAGTTTTGCCAAACTAATGAAGGAATTTTCTTTCCAGTCTAAAGTATGCTTGTGACCTTCTTCATTGTTTTCACATGGAATATTGTAAACCAGCCCATTCTCCCTTCTATTCTATATTCAAACTTGTTTCCACCTATATTGCACCCAAACTAGATGACATTTTGTACCTTTGGTTAGTTGGTAGCCTCTTATGCTTGACTCATACGATCACGATCTTTCCTTTTCTATTGTTGGTCTTGTTGCCCGATATGTAAACACCCCATGAAACCCATTGAAAAACAACTAAAGGATGCCGGCTATGTTAGGTAGTGCGATTTCAATTTGGGATACATTCTGATTCGGGGGACTCCTTATTAGTTTGGTTTCATTGATTGATTGAATGCGCTGACCCCAGATGATCAAAGTCTGCGGGTTGTTTTAGCCTTGGTTGAGGGACATCACTTGGGCTGTGAAACAACTGACTGTGCACTCTTCAGTGAGCTGATCGCGAGCAGCGGTAAATGCAAGTCGAGAATCCCTATGGCTTTGGCCAGTCAACTACGAGTTTGGATTCCGGTATCGGAATGACAGACTTTGGTGTGACAATCAAGAAGTGCCATCAAGATCGCCAAAGACCAGTTCAACATCAGCATAGAAACGCATGAGATACACGTACACTTCATCAGAAAGTTCAATCATGATCAAGTTATTGAGTGCTCTTTTTCCTCGAGGAAGATCAGAGTTCGCGGACATTTTCACAAAGAGTCTCTCTTCACGAGAGCGAAGTTTTTCCAAACTTGATCTATGTTAGAGTTGAGGAAATTTTGTCATTAAGGGGATGGCTCTAAATACCTCCTTCAGCCTACTCTTATTAATGTCATTATTATGCAAATCCTTCAATCCCTATCCCAGAAGTTGTTCTAAAGAGGGGATGTTAGGATATTTAGACATAGGAGTTAGTTAAGATCCTTGGTCTAATATGGCCGTTAGGTAAAGTGTGTTCTTTGAAGTATGCATTAATTATGCGTTGTGGTTAGAATCCGGCCGGTCATGATATGTTCCCGACATAGAGTGATCCGGTAGTTCATCTCTCGATCTTAACGACCATTGATCTATGGCTTAACCTCTGATTGGTCCATGATCTCTATTTAAAGAGAATGGAGGTTCATTTGTCGATGATTGATTGTGAAACTCTCTTGTAAAATCTCTCGTAATCTTTTTCTTTGCATTAATAAAGCTGCTCCAAGTGGCGTTAGGTGGGGCCGTGGATGTTTCCCATTAGGGTTTTTTACCACGTGAAAACATCAGTTGTGTTGATATTTGTTCTAGTTATGTGAGTGGTTACCACGTGAAAACATCGGTGTGTTGATCTTTGATCTGGTTATGTGAGTGGTTACTGAAGGTGTTCGTCCTCTGTTGGAATACCTGTGTTGTCGAACAATTTATCCCTCCTTATAGTTTCCTCTAGTGTCTTGGGATCATCATACTATATCTTATCACTGATAAAACATGGAATCCCACTCAGGTACCTCTGACTATTAATTTGTTCACCCTTGATCAAAGAAACATATTTCAACAACTCTAAAAACCTTCGTTCATACTCATCTATGGTCATACTCCCAAGCTTGAGTTCAAAGAACTCAATTTTCTTATCATAGTATCGTTTGGTCAAGTATTTATTTTGAAAATACCGCTTGAATTCCCTCCAAGTAACCTTCTTCTCATCAATGTGTTTCACTTGCACAAATTGGTCCCACCACATTGATGCTTTTCTTTTGAGTTGATAGATGGGAATTCTTCCTTCTTCTTGTGAGGAGTAGTTATGTAACTGGATGTACTTCCTCATGCCCAGTAGCCAGGTCTTTTCATCCTCATCCTTATTTTGTTCACCATCAAATGTAGGGGGCTTGATCTTATTCATCTCTCCCTGTAGCTCATCTATTCCATGCCTCCTCTTATGATTCCTAACAGGGGATGGAATTTAACTACCGTATACTCTCCTAGTTGAATGCCTTAGGGAGTGATAATGATTCCTGCCAACACTTCTTGTTCTTCTTCTCTCATCATGAGATCTGTGACTCCCTGTTTTGATTGACTCGTTTTCCTTATCCATATTCTTCTCTAATATTTCTAATCTTTGCATTAAATTGACGTTGAAGCCTTCTTGCTACTCCTTGGATTTCATAAGCCTCTCATTATCAAATTTATAAATTTTGACATCCTTTTGAATAATTTTTATGGTTTCTACTAAGTTCATGATTTTCTCCTTGCCTTCTCCATGTCCATTTGAATTTGTACCTTCATGAATAAAACTGACATACAACCCCCTAACTTCCTCTTCATGGATGTAAGTCCTCTACGTATATTCCATTTTGTTGATCTTTGTGTTGATCCCATTTTGACCTAAATTATGTTAACTATGCAAAATGTGTAGGAAACAATATTTGTTAGAATAACTAATTTAACAAATTCATGAAAATTATGCACAATTCTATTCCAATAATGCATCATAATTCTTTCTTCTGATTTCTTGTGAAATTAACTGCCCAGATCAATTTTCTGGGTGGATATCTAGGCTCTTATTTCCAAGACCCTTCAATGAACCCACCATCAACACTTAGCCATTTTTTCGTCTACGCGGACTCAGAGACTCATAATCTTGTAAACTTTGTTTCATAAGTTCATCCAATAAGTCTCAACACTTAACCATTTTTCCATCTAAGAGGACTCGTGAAATCATAATCTTATAACCTTCCTTTCATAAGTCCATCCGAGAAGTCTCAACACTTAACCATTTTTCCATATACGCAGAGTCATAATATTGTAACCTTTATTTCATAAGTCCATTTGAGAAGTCTCAAGACTTAACCATTTTTCCATCTATGTGGACTCACAGACTCATAATCTTGTAACCTTCCTTTCATAAGTCCATCTGAGAAGTATAAACACTTAACCATTTTTCCACTTCTTACTGTGGTTTCGTGGGACTGACAGTTGGCATTCCACATGACTCCACATCACCCTCCAACTTTCGTCCCATCCAACATGTACCTGCCACCATGGAAGTACACGTATTTCTTCTACCATGTCAGATGACATGTGGCCTCCACGTCATGCCGACGTCATCGTACGGAAAAATACCCAAATTTTTCCGATTTGCTTATTTTCAAAATTTCCAAAGAGGCTCAATTCTTCACATTACAAATGAAATTTCTCTCAAATTTTATTGCTGTAATTTCAACAAATGAGTTTCAAACATCCCTTTTCGACATTTTGTCAAACAGATCGTTTGCATAGTTTGTAAATTTCACTTATGCACTCCACTAATTGGCCCATCCATGCTCAGTGTTGAAAACCGGAGCCCTGCTACCACTTTGTAACGTCCCCAACCACCCAGGCTAGGCCATGCCACACGAAAAATCTCTCTTCTACCACTCTGATACCATTTAATATACTGATATGTTCTGCGTATGAACAAAGTTAAGCGAAATAATAACAACATACAACAATAATAATTCATACATATAAACAATATAAATTCCATAACAGAACATCATAATTCATAACATAGCATTTGCACAAACACATAAAGACACTTATATTTAGTGAATTAAACACCAACTTTGTGCATAACTTGCACTTTCCTCCCATCCATAGACCACACTTCTCATAATATCAGTGGTGGGTCACCCTTGAGTTGGGGCTAAAATCTACTCGGGCAAGGAATTTCTAAGTGAGTCTAAGGTTTGTCAGTCAACATCAATCCTCAGCTTCAAGTTCAGACTCAAGCAACCAACCTATAGTCTCTCATCCCACACATTCTTGTCCCACCCTAGGAAGTGTGCCCCTTCTCTGCTTGACAATCCATCTACTGCCCCACTTCCCTTACGGGGCATCAAAAACAAGACATATAGGGAGTCTCAGATCCCTGTAGCCGCAACTTGGCCTCTATCAACCAACCTACAATCCCTCATCCCCCACATGCCTATCCCACCCCAAGAAATGTGCCCGTTCTTTTTTCAACAGTCCCTCGACTGCTCCACTTCCCTTTCATGGGTTTATCAACAGGTCGAAGAGGAAGTCTCAAAGCCATGTAGCTGCAACTTGCCACCTTAGGAATTAATTCCCAGTAGTTCTCTCACCTAGAGAGAATTCTCACAGGCCTGAAAATCCACTTCTTCGACCACGGTCCTAAAAACCCGCTTCTTCGACCATGGGCCTAACAACCCTCTTCTTCGATCTACAACCTCCCACTCACTTCTTCTGTGCCAAACTTAACAAGTACATGTACCGGTACCATTGGTAGCATTGATCCATGAAAAATATGGTAATATTGATGGGAAAATGTACTAAATTCCCTAGTATATATGAATGTGCCCTTAATGACACATGGCCCTTAAGGAACCCACTTTTCCCCACTTGTAATCCGTTCCCTTCCCATAGGAACTTAGGATAACATAAATTTACATCCATACTTTAGACTTTAGGAATAATAATAGAATATTCCTTTGGGATTAATCCCTCTAGCTTAGCCCCTTCCTAGACTCTTAGCCCCCCTTTCCCTTCCTAGTGGAGTTTATCCCCCCATACTCTTTTACATGGTTGGTTTGTAGCAGTGATGTGTTTTCATTAAAATTTGTGTGTGATTACATATTACAATGATGGCCCACTGGCCATTTTAGCATCTGGCTCCAAGATCTACTAACCACACGGACACTCTGGCCTACGAATACATACATACAAAGGCATGATGGCCCAAAATGCCCTGGCTCACCAGCGTATGTGTTCATTTACATTTATAGGTACAATTGGGGTTCGACATAGGGGTATTACACCATAACCGGCAAAGGAAGGATCTTCTATTACTTATACCTATATATATTATGTTGCCTCTGTAATAATACCCACCTCATGCCCAACAATAAATTGATCCCATGGGTAACTGGATAATGCGTATAAATATCCATATCTAGTCATTTCAAGACAAGAACTAGGGAATTGAAAAGAGGACTCTATTTAGGGAATTGAAAGGAGGACACTATATCAAAGGTAGATAAATGCTTTTCTAGAAGTTTATCCCTCTCACACTCAAAACCATTTTGAAACATTGGTCCTCATGGATTAATTAAGTTAGGGTGGTGGGTTCACTTCTGGTAGTTTGTGGATGATTGGATTATAAGGGTAAGTTTTGACACAATTACCTGGTTCATGAACAAATCCCTTCTCCATTGCAGTAAAAAATAGACAAATTAACCATAAGTAGTTCAAAAAATTTGATGATGAAAATACTGCCTGGGTTTTGATGATGTCTTGGATGGTTCTAGAAAATAGATAGGTAATGTAACTTTGTTGTTCCTGTAGAACATGTCAATAGTCATACATAATTAATGACAAGGATTAGTGGAGGTATGATACCTACAGAAAATGGTGAGGCCATATAGCAAGAAAGAAACGTAGCGATGGTTGACAGATATCAAAATTGTTTCGTCAATCTTTACCTATGTGGGAATCAATGTAGATGGAGACATGGCCATTTTAGTTTTGAAATATATTTCTGTAGAGTGTATAAAATCTGCCACATAACAACTTTTGAGTGTTGATTAATGTATATATTTTAACATACATACATGATTCTAAGGAATTCAACACATTAACCACATGCTAGAATCATTGTGTACATTGTTGAAACACATTGGTTTATATCATTTCAAAATTTCTAATTGAAGTATACACTTGCTCACGATTCTCTTGAAGAATGGAGTGTGATGTGATTACATATCCAATCTATTTGAGACTTCAATACCTTCATCCTTGTAAACCCCAATGTTATTCCTTTACCATAAAATCCGAAAGCTGAAAGCTGCTTGTTTGGATAATTTGTATAAGCATGAGAATAAGAAGTTAATTTTGTTGGAAGATGGCCTAAAAACATCAATGTTAATGAATAGAGAAACTGAGAAGTGAATACAACAAACATAAATAAATAACACACATAGACATAGGGGAACATGGGGAAATGCTATTATTTATTGCTCAATCAATAGATAAATGAATGCAAGTCTCAAGAAGATCCTCATAGGATTCTACATTTAACCAGGAGAGATCTCAAGCATTTCCAGGCATACAGAAAGCCAAACACTTGAGGAACCTTCGAATTGTAACTGCAAGGGTATGTGTTGTCACAACCCAACAATATACACCTTGAAAACAATTTCATGATACCTTTCCCAACAGATCAATCATCACCTTTTCCTGCAAGCGAAGAGAAGCCAAACACCAATGGAGCTTCTATTACAATATTGGTTGCGTGAACATGTCTGCACAATTTTCTCCAGTATGGACCACTCCACCTCCACTGAATCAACATAACCACAAAATGAATCAGTTCAACCACTGTAGGTGATACTCATGCTTCTCAGATACCAAAGTACCCATTTCTATGTTATTTACTTGGTTTTTCTATGTGTCCACTGACAACATCAACTACATGTGAAATATTTGAACTTTCCATCACAAATATCAACCATCCTACTACATTTTCATAAGGTACATGAGACATATAATTATTTTCTTCCTTACTACCAAGACACAAACTTGAAGAAATATTACAATTGAAAGCTAAAGGGATATTTATTGGTTTCACAAATTTCATACTGAACCTCATCAGTGACAACCAAAACTTACCATTTTTCCCATCTATGTGTACTTATATGTCCAAGATTTATTTTGATGCTCCTAGATCCTTCATCTGAAACATCCTAGCCAACTGAGCTTTTAACCTGTTGATATCAACCATGCTTTGCTTGCAACAAGCATATAAAACACCAAGATAATGAATATGCCATAAACATAATGATCATACTCACTTCTTTAGAAAATTTGGTTCACCATGAAGGAATAAAGTATCTTCTACTTTTCCTAGTTACCTTAGGCCATACAATGAATCCCTGAGTTTGCAAACAAATCTCCCTTTGTGATCCTGAAAAACTTCTCATGGTACATNCAAATATCAACCATCCTACTACATTTTCATAAGGTACATGAGACATATAATTATTTTCTTCCTTACTACCAAGACACAAACTTGAAGAAATATTACAATTGAAAGCTAAAGGGATATTTATTGGTTTCACAAATTTCATACTGAACCTCATCAGTGACAACCAAAACTTACCATTTTTCCCATCTATGTGTACTTATATGTCCAAGATTTATTTTGATGCTCCTAGATCCTTCATCTGAAACATCCTAGCCAACTGAGCTTTTAACCTGTTGATATCAACCATGCTTTGCTTGCAACAAGCATATAAAACACCAAGATAATGAATATGCCATAAACATAATGATCATACTCACTTCTTTAGAAAATTTGGTTCACCATGAAGGAATAAAGTATCTTCTACTTTTCCTAGTTACCTTAGGCCATACAATGAATCCCTGAGTTTGCAAACAAATCTCCCTTTGTGATCCTGAAAAACTTCTCATGGTACATATCTCTACTGCTAATGATTTGTGGACAATAGGGTCCCACAATATGCACACCTTAGCTCCATCACCATAACCAACATAAATATAAAAATTTGTTCCCTTGACCAAATCCAGCCAAGTCATCCAAGTGGGCCTTCACCTCTCACCTCCAGGATAATTTTAATGGAGAATCCTAATCCCTTTAAAGGATTTATTACATGCAATCCCGGGTATTTAAAACCACAAGATACCAAAAACATGTGCCCAAAACCATGAATCTTGGCCTAACTTCGCCCCCCTTTTCTATGGCCAAAACTGACCAAACTTCCCTCAAAGTCAGGGTATATAGGAATACCACATGCTCTCCCTTATCACCTAGGTCATACAGACTTTAACAATGACATTTCAAAACTGGGGTATGCACGCCTAACTAGGTATTACAATCTTATTCCCATTTACATATAAAAAATGTGTTAACTCCACCTCGAGCTATGCATTCCAAAACTTCCCACCTTTCTATGGACCGACTGCTAGCCTCCATTGATTTTAATCCACATCCATGCTAGACTTTCTACCATCATTTCCAAATATGACTCCTTCGACAAATCTATCTCTTGTAAGCATTTCGTGAAACACTTTAAATGCATCCTTCAAGTTCCGCACTTTCCATACATATCCATAATCCTTAGTCATCTAATGTCAAGTATTTCACCTACCCTCCATAGCCACTTTTTCCATGAGCATGCTTGCCACCATAACCACGACCATCATGTAAACCATTGTCGCTACCATCACCATTGCCTCTGGCGTAACCATGCGACCCACCATACTTGAAAAGGGTTGTGAGAAATGTAGAAAATAGCCCCGACTCCTCACCCACCTCATCACCAACAAAGCCACAACCATGAAAAACACCACAACCCAAGCCAAATCCAGTCCCAACTCCATCTTACCCATAACCCACACTCCAAAGAGGCCAATCCAGTGTGCATCTCCATGACCATGGCATCCACCCAATAGAGATGGAAGAGGATTGAGGTAACTCTTGAATGGAAGCCCTAGAATTTTCAATAACCCATTCAACAACTCGACTCGATTGGTTGACTCCAAGCATATGTTGGGTGAGATATAAGTTGATACCATATTTTTAGATGAGACAATTTTTCGGTCTCTTGGTCCTTTTAGTTGTAAAACCATTATGTAAACTCCTCCCACCAGATCAAATTTGGTACTGCGAGCACCCAAACTATGGTTTCTCTATGATTTAGAAGGTCAAAAATAAACTTATGTGAAAAACATATAAACTTCAATCACGATACATGATCTATCCCTTTTAACACATTTTGCATAGAGACCATGACCATGGCTTGAATCTCCCTTTCTACCCATCTATCTTCTTTTCTGTTCAAAAACCCTTTGGTCACCATCTACCATGGCGTCTTCTAGTTTCCTAGGCTTCCATTGATCCAATTCACAATACGCTACAAGGTCACGAAAAATTAAGGGTATTCCCTACTCAACAATTCTTCATTGAACTGGAGTGACTGACCTTCATTCTTCTCAATGCATGACCTCTTCCTTCGGCTCTCACATACCACTAGATGACATCAAATATGATACCATATGCTGGAAGTTGGCATACAAACATCAACATTAATGAACAAAGAAACAGATACATGAATACATCAAACACAAAAAAATAACACACAGACAAAGGGGAATAGGGGGCAATGATATTATTTATTGATAAACTAATGGAGAAATGGATACAAGTCTCAAGAATATCCTCACGGGATTCTACATTTAACCAAGAGAGATCTCAAGTATTTCCAAGAATACAAAAATCCAAATGCTTGAGGAAACTCTGAATCATAGCTGCAAGGGTATGTGTTGTCACAACCCAATACATTTACCATGAAAGCTGAAAGTTGCTTGGATAATTTGTGTAAGCATAAAGAGAAGAAGTTAATTCTAAAGGAATAACCGAGCATGATGTCCAACAGGATATGTCATGAAATGTTATTAAGCGAAAAGCCAACTTGTTTGGATAATTTGTATAAGCACAAAAAGGAGAAGTTCGTTCTCAAGGGAATAACCACACGTTATTTCCAAACAGATATGTCATGGATTTGATGATACCATGGTGGGTAGGAGTAGTATTTATTTCTTTGAGGGAAGCCAATTATTAAATAATTAAATATTTATTTTAATTAATTATATAGTTGTAAATTTATAATTAATTTTATATTAATATAAATTTATAATCAATTCTATATTAATATAAATTACGTTTAATTATTAAATTAAGAACGTACTTGTCATGAATCATGAAGTAGTTTATTTCATTTGTTTATAAAAAAGTTTCACAATAATAGTATAAGCAACATCAATCAACATAAGGATTTGTCATGAAGTAGTTTATTTCATTTGTTTATAAAAAAGTTTCACAATAATAGTATAAGCAACATCAATCAACATAAGGATTTTTCATAACATGAGACTATTTTGATTCCCTGAAATGCAGAGTTAGCTGACCTCTTAGAGGGAAGAAATCAAAGGTGAGAAACAAACTATAAGAAAACAAAAAGATAATTGTATAGATGGATTATCATTAATACATGGATAGGGTTAAATGAATACAATGCGATTTTTGTTCAATTTTTTGAAAATAATATTTTTTATTTCAATTAAAATAAATTAATTTTAAATAGAATGAAATTGATATATTAATTTTTCTATTATATTAACTTTATTTTAAATAGAATGAAATTGATATATTAATTTTTCTATTATATTAATTTTTTTTTATTAGTTTTAAGGGTTAATTTAATTGGTCTAGAGTCATAATGCTTGTTGTTGGTTACTAGTTTGACTCTTTTGATTTCCTAATTAGGGCGGAGTACATTTCCTAAAAAAAATAAACTTCTTCTATTAACAATAATAATTATTTTCCTAGTTTAAACTTTCTAAGTTTTGGATTTTATTCAAATTTCGGTGGTCCAAATTGATGGATATGTAGATTTGAGTGGTTAACTATGTATAATCCAAGATTTTTTAAAATGTTGAATCCATTTATGCATTCATAAATTCAATTTGAACAATATAAAATTGTGATTTCACCTTAATTTACATGGTCAAATTAAAATGTCAAAATGTAGAACGTTTAGAAAATGCCAAAATTATTCAACCATATTAAACTAATTCTTTAATCTCTTTTTATATTTTCTTTGTTGTATATATTGAACTACTGCTTTATTTTGTTTTTGTTTTTACATCTAGAAATGCAATGCAACCTCGTAACAAATAAACATTGTAACTTAATGTGGCCAAATTCACTACATATTAAAAAAAAAAAAAAAAATTAAAACAATATTATATATCAAATAAAAATATTACAATATGTTTTTTGAAACTTTTTTTTTAAGTGGACACTCTATCTGAGAAAAGTAAAAGTGTACGAATAATAGAAAAAAGTGTTAGGAAAGATTAGATAAAATAAAAGAGTGTTGGGAAATATTAGATAAAATATTGTAAAGAATTAATAAAATAAAATATATTTGAATACGTTTAAATAAAATATATTTGAATACATGAAATGATACATCCATTGTAAAAAGTTAATAAAATAAACTTGAGAATGTTGGAATAGAATAACAATCGATTCAGAGTAGAATTAAGTTATTAATAAATTAAACTAAACTTATAGCTGTTGAGATAAGTTACAACAAAATTCAATGTAAAATCAAAATATTAATATAATGAAGGTAGAAGGAAAAATAAGCTAAAAAATAAAATAAATATAAAAATAAACTTGTATATAAGTTGGAAAACAAATAGAAGAAATTTCACACTAGAGATAAGATATTGATAGAAAGAACTTATATACTTTGGAATAAATTAGCTATAAATTACAAGTAAAATAAATATATTAATATATTAAGGGAAAAGAGGAAACTTTTTGATTCAAAGTTTAATAAAGTTTAATGAAGATTAAGAATTTTGAGAAAAGGATCATATTTGAAGTTGCAAATTAACGAGTATGATGATTAACTATGAAAACTTGCATATTCAAATTAATACAATAGTTATATAGGCATATGCTATAACTTAAATTACATATATTGAGGAACAACAAACTAAGAGAAAACTAATAATATAGAGAAGGGAGGAGTAGCAAACAGATCTAAGGGATGAAATTATAGATATTGGAGAAGCAATGGATTGATACAAGGAAAGTTAATCTATTGATAAGTAACACACTAATGAGAAGATAATAATATAGATATTTAGAGAGCAATGAGTTGAATTGAGGGAAAGTAACCTATTGAGTAGTGAACTGATCTAAGTGAAATTAATTTGTTGTAGAAAACTTGATAGTATAGAAATTCGAGGAGCAATGAAATAATCTCACTGGAACTAATCTACTTAGGAGTAGCAAATTGTGTTGTAGAAAACCTACTAATACAAAGTTTGGAGGAACAACAAACTTATCTGACATAAATTAATCTACTAAGAAGCTACAAATTGACAAAAAACCAATAATATAGATATTGAAGGAGCAAAGAACTAATTTAAGGGAAACTAATCTACTAAACTAAGCTGAGTGAAATTAACATGTTGTTTAAAACCTAATAATATAGAGATTGGATGAGTAGGCAACTGATTTGAGAGAAATTAATTGTTTATGTAGAACTTAATAATATAGAGATTGGAATAGTAATGAAGTGATATGAGCAAAATTAATTTATTGGGGAGAAACAATCTAACTTGAGAGAAATCAATGTGCAAATTGGAGGATTCATTTGTTTCAAACAATTTAAAGTATTTTAGGTATGTTTGTTTCAAATGATATAAATAATTTTAGGCACATTTGTTTCAAATGATATAAATAATTTTAGGCACATTGGTTGTCCACTATTGTAATGGGATTTATTTTTAAGATATGCTTGAGTGATAGATTTGGATCCTCCTTCAATTTGCCATGTTGAAAATTATTTTAAAATGAATATAAGCATCATTGTAGCATAATTATAATTTTGTGCACACCATACTTTTAACAAGTTTTGTAGACTATGGGCATTACTGATCCGGATTATATTAAGAACGAAATGAGATACAAATGGAACGAAATGAGATACAAATGAAATTATACCAGAGAACACAAAAATACAATGAAACCCAACTTCTATTAATGAATAATAGAATATTATAGAACACAAATTGGCTAGAATGGTGGTAGCTTATCTCTAAATAGAAGAGGTACTAGCTATTCTTATTTTCAATAAGAATTACATCACACTCCATTGCATGCTCAAATGATCTCCTTCACCTTGATTATATATGAGAGAGTCAGAGGAAAATAATTCTCATGATGCATGTGGGATAAATTGGTCTAAGTTTACAAAATTCCATAGGCATGTAAAACACTAGGACTTCTCGAGAGGTCACCCATACCAGTACTAATCTAGCCCAAGCACACTTAAATGAAGAGTTCTAATGGGATCTGGTGCATTAATAATGTAGGAATGTACAAAAGACCACTAGGAAATCATTACATGATGGTTGTAATTAACCAGTGG
Organism: Picea sitchensis; assembly: GCA_010110895.2. Classification (NCBI taxonomy): domain Eukaryota; kingdom Viridiplantae; phylum Streptophyta; class Pinopsida; order Pinales; family Pinaceae; genus Picea; species Picea sitchensis. The sequence goes on along the minus strand of SNQJ01S0075218.1, from coordinate 12,370 downwards.
AGATGGAGTTACATTACATTCCCCATCAAAAGGGTGAATATCATGGTTGATCAAAACCATAGGGTTGAAACATTGATTTAGTGGAAAAGGCGAATGGCCACATAGATCCACTTGGATTAGTCCTCCCCCCTTAGGAAGCAATGGTCCCCATTGCGTCAAGTTCACTTGCAAGATGGGGAAACTTTTGTTGAATATGAACTTTGGTGAGCCACTTTTCTTGCTGAAGTAGTTTTCTTGCTTGTACTTGACATTAATCTATCAAAGAATTTCATGAAACTGTTGTTTGAGGTGCTCGATCCGTTCAAAAAATCTGGCTGCATGATATTCCTTGGTTTGAGTGTGGGAGGACTCTATCGATGAAGATGCGACAGGAAGAGATATATCAATGGAAGCTAATGGCCGGAACCCCAAGCACACCTGAAAAGGGTCATGACCAATAGAGATATGAAGGGCTCTATTATAGCTATGTTGAACATATGGAAGACTCTCATTTTTTGGAAGGGAGCATCTATAGATTGAACCATTCAGTAAGGAAGCATTGGGAACCAAATTAATGGAATGATTGACTTGGCAACGTAGAGGCACCCCCATAGGTGAAACAATATATGTGCTCCTCTAAAAAATTGTTGACCTGCTTCTGTTGTATATAAAGGTCTTGGGTTGAGGTTGTGGTGGTCACAGTGACCTTCTATTCACCTTCTCAATGGATCATGAAGAGGGAAAACTTTGTAGTCTGAGAGATTACTTTGCACCACTATTTTTCCAAGATCAATGGAATGCAAGTAGTGATAACTATCTTTGGTATCCTATAGATCTGACTCTCGAAAGTAAAAATAACACTACAGGGCCGAGATTCACAAACAACGTGATGTTTCCACATATATGGTTATCCTAAAATAACATCACATAATTCAAGTGGGGAAACATCGCACAATACCTCATATTTGAAAGGCTTGATGTCGTAGGGCATGTGACATCATTGGCTGGTGTAGATGTCTCATCCCCTACTCAACCATCTGATGGTGTATGGTTAGCGGTGTGGCATTGTCGATAACTTCATTATTTTGATGACCTTAGCTCAGATCAGGTTCTTCTGACTCCCATTGTCAACAATGAAATGTAGTGGGATCCCCTTCACCCACATTTGTGAATGGAATGTGCACTCCCCCTCCTTAGGATCCTATGTTTCTCTTGGTTTGATTATTGTGGTCATGATGGTAGTAGTGGGTTCTACATTGATGATCAATTTCCATTTATTGATCTTTGAATCAAAGTCCAAGTCAGGTTCTAATTCTTTTTCTTTAAGCTCAACCACCAATGATTTTTTTGAGCAACCTTCATCGATGTTGTGCCAAGGGATTTTGTGGAACTCACACCATTTTTTGGTGTCCTTTTTGGACTTCTCATCACCCTCCTTAGCTAATAGCTTGGACTAATTTTCTTGAGATTAAATCTCCTTGCTTTTTCTTTTGTTAGGGTTTCCTTTTCTATGCTTATGTCATGGTGTATTTGTAAACCTGAACTCCTCCTTATTCCGATGCTTGAATTTCTACTCGATTTTGACTGCATATCGATAAGAAGCTCCCAGTGAGGATATGTATAAGAAATCCATCTTTGTTTGGATGTACCTATGTATTCCTGATCCACATGGATATTGGTGGCCACCCGCCTATTCCACTTGGACCCACACCATTGTTTCTTTTGGTTTTCCATTTTCCTTAATTGTAGCACAATTTACTATTTTTAGTAGTTTTTCGGGTCCTAAACTTCCAGAGCCGTTTTGAGGCCCTAAACGACATTTTTTGGTCATGAATGCTCTGACGAATATGAGTTCGTTCTGGACTCGATATTTCGCTGTCAACAGTGTTGTCCTTGGATAAATATTTCTAACGATGTATCATGTGTGTCAAACAAAGGTAGTATGCCAAAGTTACGACCTCGGGAAATTGATATACCAATTTACCCCAACAGGGCCCATATTTTGGAGTTTCATCTCCTAGGGTTAGGTTTTTGGATGTTTAGGGTTTTCCATTATTTCTCAATAATATATAGGCCTTCGAGCCTCATTGTAACATAGAGTTCATAGGCCAGTAGGCTCCACATCTCTTCTCAGAGATAAGCTACCAACGCCCGAGCTATTTTATTTCCATTCTATCTGTAAGCATATTTCAGTCATTTGTTGTTAATGAAATGAAGTTTTACTTCCGTTGCATATCTCTGTTTATGTGTATTTCTGTATTTCATTGTGTTCTTGCATAAATCCAGATCAGTGGTATCAGAGCAGTCTGCTCTTTCTTGATCCTTCTTTGCATGTCCCCAACGAGATCGGGATATAAGGAGTTAGGGCTTGATCTGGTTGAACCGTTGCAAGATCAGCCTCGCAAACCCCGACGGCCACCCATGGGGGAAGAAAAGATAGATGAGGGAGCAGGAGATCCTATCAAATTATTACTCGAGGAGGCCCTTGAGAAACAAAGGAACGCGATGATGGACAACTTTGCCCAGATCCTTCAATGACTGCCCACTAGCAGTGCATCTACATCCAACAACCACTTTGGAGGCACCACTCCTTTTAAGGTACAAGTAAACTTTGACATCCCCATATTTGAGGGCCAAATAGATGAAAATGGCATTGATAGATGGTTGAATCTGCTAGAAGGATATTTCTTAGTTCATGACTTTTCCGACCGAGAAAGGATTATTTGTTCACTCCTTAAAGCTGCCCCCCATGTCAAGGACTGGTGGAAAACCTACTAGGAGAAACAAAGCGAGGGGGAACCCTCTCTGTTCTCGGTCGCACCCACTTAGAATTATTTTCGATATGCCATCAAGGAACAATATTATCCCATGGGGAGCTATGAGGACAAATACATACAATGGACTACGTTGCGGCAGCAAAGAGACCAATATGTGCATGAGCTGACGAATTTGTTCCATACCCTATGCACAAATTTGGGTATCAAAGATTCAGAGAAACATTTGGTCTTAAAGTACCGCAGTTGTCTTCATAGATACATTCAGGAGGAAATGGAGTTCCTCAACATCTCCTCGCTTGGTGCGGCATACCGGTATGCTGCCAAGATTGAGCAGAAGTTCAAACAGAAGAAGCGAGACTTTGGGTCTGCGAATCATAAGCAAGGGAAAGGTACCCCCAAACCACCGAACAAAGGACCAAGCCAAGGCGGGGCGGCCCAGGACAACCCGCCAAAGACGCAAGCAAAGAACAACATCACGAAGCCAAAAGAGGACATGGGGAAGTGGTGTGAGTTCCATAAGAGCTCCACTCACAACAAAAGTGAGTGTTGGGCCAAGCAGTCACTGGTAGCTGAGTTGAAGGCTTCTGAATCAGATCTAGGCTTCGACTCTGAATCAGAACCCGACAAGGGGAATGACAGGGGGAAGTAGATTATCGATGTGAAGCCCAATGCCACTGTTGCCACCGTGAAGATCCAGAAGAAGGAAACAGAAAATCCAGAGGAGGTGGAGTGCCTCTTCCATTCCCAGATGTGGGTAAAGGGTTCCCCGTTGCAGTTCATTTTCGATAGTGGGAGCCAGAAGAACCTCATCTTAGTAGAGGTCATGAAAGGGTTGGGCTTGTCGACCACAACACACCCACAACCATACACCATCGGGTGGCTACACCAAAGACGAGACCTCTACGTAAGCCAACAATGTCGCCTTCCCTACAACATCAAGCCCTTTACAGATGAGGTATTATGTGACATTTCTCCTCTTGATGTTTCTGATGTATTATTAGGCCAACCATACTTGTGGAAGAGACATGCTGTCTATGAGTCCAGGCCTCATGCTGTTATTATTACTTTGGGAAATAAGATGTATAGGATACCGGAAATAGCACCACCTACAATCATCTCTTTGGCTACTACAAAACAATGTAGTAAGCTCATTGCCAAAACCAGGAAATTTGTTTTCCTAATGATCCACCCCCAGGGAAAGAAGAAGACTGTGGCCACGACCTCCAGAAAGGGCCCCTCTGCACGACAACAACAGATGGATAAGGTCGTGGAGGAGTACGAGGACATATTCACCTCCCTCGCAGGGGTGCCTCTACACTGTCAGGTCAAGCACCCCATCGATCTGACCCCAGGTGCGTCATTTCCCAATGGACCGATCTATCGGCGCTCTGTTTTGGAGAATGAAGAAATCAAGAGGCAGATTCAAGAGCTGTTGTAGAAAGGTCACATCTGGCCAAGTTGATTGCCCTATGAGATCCCGATCATGCTGTTGCAGAAGAAGGATGGGACTTGGAGACTCTGCATTGACTATCGGGCACTGAACAAGATCACTATCCGGAATAGGTACCCGATCCCACGGATTGATGACCTTCTGGACCAACTCAAGGGGGAAAAATATTTCATCAAGATCGACTTGAAGTATGTGTATCACCAGGTACTAATCAAACCCTCTGATGTGTGAAAGATTGCCTTCAAATCCAAGGAAGGCCTTTTTGAATGGCTGGTCATGCCTTTCGGGTTGATGAATGCCCCTGCAACCTTCATGAGACTAATGGATGACATCTTACGACCATTCACCAACTCATTTGTAGTGGNTCAACCAGACTTGGGAAGAGCACCTCCACCACATCCGACAAGTCCTCCAAACACTGCACCAACACAAGTTGTGTGCCAATTTGGAGAAGTGAACTTTTGGCATGAACCAGGTTCAATATCTGGGATACATTATTGATGAGCGGGGGGTGCATGTGGATCCAGCCAAGATCCAAGTCATTTGAAATTAGTCGGCCCCAACCACCCTAACAAAGCTCCTAAACGTTTTGGGTCTTGCCAATTTCTACCCCAGGTTTGTGTTGGGATTCTATCATATCACTTGGCCCTTGAGTCAAGTCACCAAGGGAGGAGCGAAAGAAAAATTCTTTTGGTCTGAATCTCAACAGAAGGCGTTCGATGATTTGAAGCATCATCTCTACTCTACACCAGTGCTCACATTACCAGACTTTCAACAACCATTTGAGATTGAGATAGATGCCTCCGACTATGTTATTGGGGCAGTCCTTACTCAACAGGGGCATCCAGTGGAATATCACAGTGAGACACTTTCCGACACAGTCTAGAAGTATCCCACTTATGAAAAGGAGATGTATTCCATTGTGTAGGCTTGTCAACAATGGAAGCATTACATTTTGGGAAAGGAAACAGTCTTCCACACATACCACCGACCCTTGCAGTTCATACAGACACAAGCGAAGTTGCAAAACGATCGCCATCAGAAGTGGTCCACATGTCTGCAACAGTTTCATTTGAACATTAAGTATAAGAAAGGAAGCACCAATAATGTTGCAAACTACCTCATTCGACCCCCTATCCTGGTGATAACCACGGTGCTCAACTCTTGTGGGCACGAAACTTCCGATTGGGCGCTTCTCAGCAAAAGTGATCCAGAATTCGGCCACACATACATTACGCTCTTGAAGGGTAAGCAAGTTCCTAATTTTCACCTCTAGGATGCCTTGCTATGTCACCTGGGGCATCTTTGTGTTCCTTCAAGTGAGCATGCCAAGATGATTTGGGAGGTGCACTACAATCGGGTCGCTAGGAATTTCGGGGTCAAGAAAACCGTGGCAGTACTGCAAAAGTATTTCTATTGGCCAAACCTTCGACATGATGTCGAGAAGTACATCAAGTCCTGCACTGCTTGCGTCATTGCCAAACCGACCATCAAGAAGCAAGGCCTCTATACTCCACTTCCCACCCCTAGTCGATCTTGGGAATCCATCTCCATGGATTACATGTCGGGCCTTCCTTCTACTAAGCATGGAAATGACTGTGTTTTTGTGGTCGTTGACAGATTCTCGAAGATGTCCATTATGATGGCCTTCAAGAAGAATATCACAGCAAAAGCCACTACTAAACTCTTCTTTGAGTGAGTGTGGGTACACTTTGGGATCCCATAGTATATCACCTCAGATCGGGACACCAGGTTCCTCAGTACATTTTGGTCCAGCCTCTGGTTGATGCTGGACACCAAGCTCACCAAGTCCACAACTTTCCATCCGCAAACTGATGGCCAGACAGAGGTCGTCAACCAAATGATTGCATACATTCTGTGCATGTACAACTCAAAGCATCCATGCACATGGTCTGAGAGCCTCCCATATGTACAACACAACTACAACCGGGCTCTCCATAGCTCAACCAACCATAGCCCCTTTCAGGTGGGCTTGGGATTCCAGCCACTGTGTCCCATTTACGTAGCCATGCCATTTGCGGCTACTCAGGTAGATTCAGCTCATGTCCAGTCTGAGGCTGACAAGACAAACAAATTCATTGAGCGCATTCAGCACATCTGCCAACAGGTTCATGACATCTTGGATAGAGCCAATGCTAAGTACAAGCAGTGAGATGATCAACATCGGGTACCACACAACTTCCAGGTGGGCGACAAAGTGTGGCTACATTTGCAAAAGGAGCGTCTTGCTGGACCCTACCGCAAGATTAGCCCACTCCGATATGGGCCATACACCATCACCAAGGTTGTAGGGGACAATGCCTTTGAGCTCAGTATTCCACCATTCCTTGTTCTGCACCCAGTGTTCAATGTCAACCACCTTTGGCCCTACTTTCCACCTCTACTGGACACATCCGACATGGCAGAACAACTCACAACAACAGAGTTAAACCCAGATTGCATGGAACAAGCCACAACTAATCAGATTATGGACACACAGATCAAGAACACCTGCCAACAGAGGATCCATCTATATCGAGTTGTCAAAGCAGGCCAACTCCTTCACTAGGGAAAGTGGCTCACCAGGGACCAAGTTCAACATAAGTTTCCTCATCTCATGGAGGAACTCAATGCAATGGGGACCATTTCTTCCTAAGGGGGGAGGAATGATCCAACTGGATATTTATGGCCACTCGCCTATTCCACTTGGACCCACACCATTGTTTCTTTCGGTTTTTCAGTTTCCTTAATTGTATCACAATTTACTATTTTTAGCAGTTTTTTGGGTCCTGAACTTCCGGAGCCGTTTTGATGCCCTAAACGACGTTTTTTGGTCATGAATGCTCCAATGAATATAAGTTTGTTCTGGACTCGTTATTCAATGTCAACAGTGTATTCCTCGGATAGATCTTTCTAACGATGTATCATGTGCGTCAAATGGATATGGTATGCCAAAGTTACGACCCCGGGAAATTGATATACAAATTTACCCCAACGGGGCCCATATTATGGCGTTTCATCTCCTAGGGTTAGGTTTTTGTATGTTTAGGGTTTTCTATTGTTTCTCAATAATATATAGGCCTTTGAGCCTCATTGTAACACATAGTTCATAGGCCAGTAGCCACCACATCTCTTCTCAGAGATAAGCTACCAACGCCCGAGCTATTTTATTTCCATTTTGTCTGTAAGTATATTTTAGTCATTTGTTGTTAATGAAATGAAGTTTTACTTCCACTACATATCATCGTTTATGTGTATTTTTGTATTTCATTGTGTTCCTGCATAAATCTGGATCAATGCCACTGTGGTACTTCAAAACCAGGTGTCTCTCAGAATCTTGAATACCAAACTTTGAGCATAGGGTATGGAAGATGTTGTTAGACTCTGGCACTATCTGGTCTCTCTCTTGATGTAGAGTCATCCATCTCATATATTGGTCATCATAGCTTCCAACAAGATAGAACTCCTTTTTGAGGGAATCTCCAAAGGCTACCAGGTGGGTTCCCTACTTAATGGCATAGATTCATCTGCGATGTGCCTCTCCTAGTAAGCTTCCTAACAAGCTTTGACATGGGGAAGGGATTTAAGGATTGCGAAGGTGATCTTTTCACCATCAGAATTTTTTCGGATAGAGTAATAACCTTCTAGTAGATTTAGTCATTTCTCTAGAACATCTGCATCTATTTGTTGTCTTTCAAATAATGTGATATCAAAATTAACTTGTACCTTGAAGCGTTCTGCACCTTCAAAATGATTTCTTGTGGAAGATGCTTGTGCCACCATCGGTAGTCTTCGAAGGATCCGAGCGAAGTTTTCATCATCTTTTTCATTTTTTCATGTGAGTAATTCCTCAAGAAATGTCTTGAAATGATCTCTTATTTTTTCATCACTCTTTTCTTCCGCCATGGGAGGTCACTTAGGATGGTGAGAGTGGTTGTTCCCAAGAGAAACTAGCTCAAGACCCAACTCTCTATACCCTGACCTTGTCATGGACATGCATAGAGAAATAATAAGGAACATATTGCTTTGATATCACTGATCTGGATTAGATTGATGTTATGAGGAAAATCTCTCTATGGCATGGGGTAAACCACAACAGACAGAATCACTGCAGAAATCAAATTTAATCCCAAATATGCTATATAAATGAAAATTCTAATGAGACAAGATAAAGATCCTACGTTGTCTAGAAATTTGATGAAGACCACAGTTGAGAACACAACTCAAATATCTATACCTGTAACTTGTCCTCAACAACCAAGATACATAAGCATATGGTGATAATATATAATGTTAGAATATAAAATAGCATAATCCATTAACATACATGACAAATACGCACATGGAATAATAATTCAAATATTTTCAAGATATCAATTGGATGAGAAAAGAGTATTTCTATTAAAAAATGATCAAAAAAAGTGTATAAGTGACAAACTTCCATCTCGACATGTCCCAGAACCGAGAAACTAAGTCCCTTCCAGCTCGGCCTCCACCACTTGAATCCTCCACCAAAGGAAATCTCATATAAAGGAGACAATGAGGTTCTCCATCAAAGAGGGAAGAGCTTGGGGGATGAACAATGTGTTCATACTTTCAAGGATAAAGGGATGTAGACTCAATGTGAAGTGAAAATTTCTCTAGAGTATCTTTTCTCTCAAAGTTGAATTATCTTCTCCTTCCATGGATTGGCTCAATTTATAACCTTCAAATAGAACTAAAGGGCCGAGTCAGAATGTTTCTAGTATATGGAAGGTAAAGGATCATGGATCTCATGATGTGACATGGAATCCCAACACAATTTTTAATTTTGAGCACCAAGCTCGATGTAAACGGGCTGTAATGGTGAAAATTGTGTATACACATGTTGTATAACTGGTAGGGTGCGTATATGTGGAAAAATATGATTTTTTTAGCTATGGGAAGTGAAAAAGGGGACTTCAAGTCTTCATAGGTAAATGGAAAGGCCATTCAAGCAAGTTGCATGGGGTGAGGAAATTTTTTCTATAACAGATGCCCCCTAATGTGTGAGGTCAGAGGAGTATCTGCGATGGCCAAACTACATTATAATTCCCAGAAGTGGAGTAAAGGAAACTTAGCTGGAAGATCTGGTTACTCATGAGAATATTACAATCCATAATGACTTTGTACACATGGCTGCAAATTTGAATTACACTGTAGATCCATGTGGAAATATACCAAATAGTTGTTCATGGCCATGAATAGGAAATACAAAGTAGACACCTGCCATAGGTTGTCATACTCACGAACAAGGCCTAGTGGAAAACCAATCTCAAAATCAATCTGAAGATATTTGTATACAATAGAGTACAATCTGATCTACCATTATCAGTGAAGTCATATGGGTACTGGTTAAATGGCAACAACTCTGGCAACAACTCAAGAAGGCTGCTACTGTAAACCGATGCTCCATGTCTTCGACACTATCCGCCAAAGGTGCAAGTCTACATCATGTGAATAGAGGAGTTGAGGTCGAACACAATGAGACTTTGTTTGATTACTGGTCATTAAGGTATATCATTAACAAATGTGAGACAACCTATCGATAATGAAAGTAGTTATCAAGGAACCCAGAACATTATTACAAGTGTGAATAAAGGTTTTGAGGTCGAACACTTGAAGAATCCATCGATCAAGAGACATTGATGTATTCCCAACTGTTAATGGCAGAATAACCTGCCACTGATGAAAACAAGCCTCTAGGTACTCATAGGACTCTAGGTCTCATTTCCAGAATAGATGTGCTAAAGTTGACAGAAGAAGACCTACTGAAAGGAGAGAATTAAGGCATATCCCATCAGTCAGCAAGAGGTACAAATAAATTTCTTGATGATTTGGAGGAACTCAAACTAAGAGGATTTTAATGAAACAAAGATCCCGTGCGTCTTTCACATGCACCAGATGCAAGTAGTGCACGAAAAAGACCCTCTAAATAACAACCAATAAGGAAGACTGCCGAAAAAGGTGAGTAAACCACCAATAAGGATAATGGAATCCAAGATACTACACGAATCCCAATGTGTGAATATATTTCTTTCCATCGAACACAAGGGAAACCCCCTAGTCAACGACCAAGAAGGAGATGTCGACTGCTAGGTTCAAGGTTACCTACCTATACTGAAAGGAGGACCAAGCTGCATAGTAGGACTGCAACTTCATGTAACTCTGAGACACACTGAGGGTATGTCCGACATGAAAAGTCGATATTTATGAGAAATGGACAACACATGCTTATAGACCTCCTTTGAACAAGAGCATGAGACATATGGAGGACTTAGGCAACATAGACTTGATGATGAAACTTTGTGATGCAAGAGGTATCAATCAAACTCTCCATAGGGACTGGAAGAATAACCAATCGGAGGAGTAAAATGTAAGTAACAAGCTCAACTTCCTAAGGTCATGTTAAACCCAAACTTTGGATGACAAGTGGACTCAAAAGTTTGTGCTATGTTCAAAGGCGACACGATTGTTGCCAATATAAGATAATATTCTTTTCCCACCCATCTTTTTTTGTTTTTTCATAGGCAAATTAATGTTATGATACAGAGGAGGAAATGGGTGTCGCAAGTAAGAAACTAGTTCCAAATAGTGGAACATACTTATGCTCAATGCAAGGAAGTGCATGCGGGGTATGGACACTCGGGGGAATGTTTCCTCTTAGGGTATAGGGTGTTAAACTGCAAAGGATATACACAAGGCTTTGCTTGGCTGGTGAAGCAAATTGCTGAGGTAATATGCTTATAATGAGAAAGTGGGAATCGACAATATGCTCAATATTGCAAGCAGGAGGATGAAATGCAATTACAACTCAACTCTAAAGAATGCCATTTTTTGTAAATTTAGTCCCCTAGACCCGAAAAAGTATAAAACAATACCTAGGAGAACTCTTCTAGCTAATGTTGACTAGAGCGCTCTTTTTTCTAAATTAGTCTACTTGGTTCGAAAAAGGGTTAAAATTACACCAAATAGACATCCTTTCAAATCCATTTAACGAGTGTGAAAGAGACGAGTTCACTCGCTAATCTTTTCGCTTTTGAGAGAGTCAGAAAAGAGATTAAACAAGACTTGGTGGGAGTCCCATAGGTGAAGGTCAGAATGCTTATGAGTAAGAATATGTGGTTTGAACACAAAGTCATATCAGAGCTATAAGGGACTCCTAGTTCTATGGAATAATTTATGCATGGCCACCAAATGACATAAAGGTTCTAACTAGGGAACCCATGTTTGGTAAGCCTCTACCACTTAATAATGACACTTCTAATAGCATTAAGAAGGTTCCATGTTGCTAATAAATGGGTTCGTACCTAAGGCATATGGATAATAGTAATAGGAAAATGAAAATATGCAAAATGGATTGAGAACCTATCTTATGTGCTAGGGACAAAAAATACATGCCAAAGGCATGAACATGCGATGTGACGCTAGAAACTGCAAAAAATCCTGAACAAAACCACCAAAACCAACTCCTTCCACTGCACTATTAGTCCATTAGGTCAAAAAATTAGCATAAATGATATAAAGTGGATAAAAAAACATTCTTCTAATAGTAAAAATGAACAATTTTACCATACCATTTGATTTTTTTACCCACTTAATGCATTTTAGACCATTTTTACCACGATATTCAAGTGTCTATTGTGGGAGCTATGATCAATGGAACTGACAACTGTATGGACCAAGTGAGTGCCCCTCCCCTCCTCTTCATTTCTAGTGGTTTAAATTTCAAATTAAGTCCTCATTTTTTGAGCTTTTGAGGGTGCAACATACAAATTAGGGTGTACGCGAGCTATAGTTCATCGGTTCACGTATATAGAGACATGTACGTGACAAAATCAAAGCCTACCCATGTATATGTGTCCCTACAAACGACTGTTAACACTACAACCCTCATACAATTCTGCAACAAGTTTTTGTTGACGGGCGAAACAGTCCATCCGTCAACTGGGAGAGTGGAACCGGTCCGGGGTTGTCTAAATAACCCAAGCCGTTTGGAATGAACCACCCTGACGAGTTTAACGGCTCCGTTGGCCGCTCTAAGGTCTCCTAAGAAAACCAAAGAGGAAAAGATGATCTGAGCTAAGAGATCTAAACTAAGGAAACTAGAAACTAATAAAAACTAACTAAAACAAACTAACTAACT